>JBAMCD010000305.1:0-191113 GCA_037075365.1 Drosophila emarginata
TCCTGTTGCCTGACATCTGAATCCTCTCTGCGATCTGAACGGGCTGCCGTGTCCCGAATTTGTTCAGGTACACGGTATTGTAGGTTCTGTCGACGTTGCGATCGTGCTGCCGTATTTCGCTCCTGCTCCTGTTGCCTGACAACTGAATCCTCTCTGCGATCTGAACGGGCTGCCGTGTCCCGAATTTGTTCAGGTACACGGTATTGGAGGTTCTGTCGACGCTGCGATCGTGCTGCCGTATTTCGCTCCTGCTCCTGTTGCCTGACATCTGAATCCTCTCTGCGATCTGAACGGGCTGCCGTGTCCCGAATTTGTTCAGGTACACGGTATTGTAGGTTCTGTCGACGTTGCGATCGTGCTGCCGTATTTCGCTCCTGCTCCTGTTGCCTGACAACTGAATCCTCTCTGCGCTGTGAACGAGCTGCCGTGTCCCGAATTTGTTCAGGTACACGGTATTGGAGGTTCTGTCGACGCTGCGATCGTGCTGCCGTATTTCGCTCCTGCTCCTGTTGCCTGACATCTGAATCCTCTCTGCGATCTGAACGGGCTGCCGTGTCCCGAATTTGTTCAGGTACACGGTATTGTAGGTTCTGTCGACGTTGCGATCGTGCTGCCGTATTTCGCTCCTGCTCCTGTTGCCTGACAACTGAATCCTCTCTGCGCTGTGAACGAGCTGCCGTGTCCCGAATTTGTTCAGGTACACGGTATTGGAGGTTCTGTCGACGCTGCGATCGTGCTGCCGTATTTCGCTCCTGCTCCTGTTGCCTGACATCTGAATCCTCTCTGCGATCTGAACGGGCTGCCGTGTCCCGAATTTGTTCAGGTACACGGTATTGTAGGTTCTGTCGACGCTGCGATCGTGCTGCCGTATTTCGCTCCTGCTCCTGTTGCCTGACAACTGAATCCTCTCTGCGCTGTGAACGAGCTGCCGTGTCCCGAATTTGTTCAGGTACACGGTATTGGAGGTTCTGTCGACGCTGCGATCGTGCTGCCGTATTTCGCTCCTGCTCCTGTTGCCTGACAACTGAATCCTCTCTGCGATCTGAACGGGCTGCCGTGTCCCGAATTTGTTCAGGTACACGGTATTGGAGGTTCTGTCGACGCTGCGATCGTGCTGCCGTATTTCGCTCCTGCTCCTGTTGCCTGACATCTGAATCCTCTCTGCGCTGTGAACGGGCTGCCGTGTCCCGATTTTGCTCAGGTACACGGAATTCTAGGTTCTGTCGACGTTGCGACCGTCCTGCCGTGTTTCGCTCCTGCTCCTGTTGCCTGACATCTGAATCCTCTCTGCGATCTGAACGGGCTGCCGTGTCCCGAATTTGTTCAGGTACACGGTATTGTAGGTTCTGTCGACGTTGCGATCGTGCTGCCGTATTTCGCTCCTGCTCCTGTTGCCTGACAACTGAATTCTCTCTGCGATCTGAACGGGCTGCCGTGTCCCGAATTTGTTCAGGTACACGGTATTGGAGGTTCTGTCGACGCTGCGATCGTGCTGCCGTATTTCGCTCCTGCTCCTGTTGCCTGACAACTGAATCCTCTCTGCGCTGTGAACGAGCTGCCGTGTCCCGAATTTGTTCAGGTACACGGTATTGGAGGTTCTGTCGACGCTGCGATCGTGCTGCCGTATTTCGCTCCTGCTCCTGTTGCCTGACATCTGAATCCTCTCTGCGATCTGAACGGGCTGCCGTGTCCCGAATTTGTTCAGGTACACGGTATTGTAGGTTCTGTCGACGTTGCGATCGTGCTGCCGTATTTCGCTCCTGCTCCTGTTGCCTGACAACTGAATTCTCTCTGCGATCTGAACGGGCTGCCGTGTCCCGAATTTGTTCAGGTACACGGTATTGGAGGTTCTGTCGACGCTGCGATCGTGCTGCCGTATTTCGCTCCTGCTCCTGTTGCCTGACATCTGAATCCTCTCTGCGATCTGAACGGGCTGCCGTGTCCCGAATTTGTTCAGGTACACGGTATTGTAGGTTCTGTCGACGTTGCGATCGTGCTGCCGTATTTCGCTCCTGCTCCTGTTGCCTGACAACTGAATCCTCTCTGCGCTGTGAACGAGCTGCCGTGTCCCGAATTTGTTCAGGTACACGGTATTGGAGGTTCTGTCGACGCTGCGATCGTGCTGCCGTATTTCGCTCCTGCTCCTGTTGCCTGACATCTGAATCCTCTCTGCGATCTGAACGGGCTGCCGTGTCCCGAATTTGTTCAGGTACACGGTATTGTAGGTTCTGTCGACGTTGCGATCGTGCTGCCGTATTTCGCTCCTGCTCCTGTTGCCTGACAACTGAATCCTCTCTGCGCTGTGAACGAGCTGCCGTGTCCCGAATTTGTTCAGGTACACGGTATTGGAGGTTCTGTCGACGCTGCGATCGTGCTGCCGTATTTCGCTCCTGCTCCTGTTGCCTGACAACTGAATCCTCTCTGCGCTGTGAACGAGCTGCCGTGTCCCGAATTTGTTCAGGTACACGGTATTGGAGGTTCTGTCGACGCTGCGATCGTGCTGCCGTATTTCGCTCCTGCTCCTGTTGCCTGACATCTGAATCCTCTCTGCGATCTGAACGGGCTGCCGTGTCCCGAATTTGTTCAGGTACACGGTATTGTAGGTTCTGTCGACGTTGCGATCGTGCTGCCGTATTTCGCTCCTGCTCCTGTTGCCTGACATCTGAATCCTCTCTGAGCTGTGAACGGGCCGCCGTATCCCGAATTTGTACAGGTACACGGTATTGGAGGTTCTGTCGACGCTGCGATCGTGCTGCCGTATTTCGCTCCTGCTCCTGTTGCCTGACATCTGAATCCTCTCTGCGATCTGAACGGGCTGCCGTGTCCCGAATTTGTTCAGGTACACGGTATTGGAGGTTCTGTCGACGCTGCGATCGTGCTGCCGTATTTCGCTCCTGCTCCTGTTGCCTGACATCTGAATCCTCTCTGCGATCTGAACGGGCTGCCGTGTCCCGAATTTGTTCAGGTACACGGTATTGTAGGTTCTGTCGACGTTGCGATCGTGCTGCCGTATTTCGCTCCTGCTCCTGTTGCCTGACATCTGAATCCTCTCTGCGATCTGAACGGGCTGCCGTGTCCCGAATTTGTTCAGGTACACGGTATTGTAGGTTCTGTCGACGTTGCGATCGTGCTGCCGTATTTCGCTCCTGCTCCTGTTGCCTGACAACTGAATTCTCTCTGCGATCTGAACGGGCTGCCGTGTCCCGAATTTGTTCAGGTACACGGTATTGGAGGTTCTGTCGACGCTGCGATCGTGCTGCCGTATTTCGCTCCTGCTCCTGTTGCCTGACAACTGAATCCTCTCTGCGCTGTGAACGAGCTGCCGTGTCCCGAATTTGTTCAGGTACACGGTATTGGAGGTTCTGTCGACGCTGCGATCGTGCTGCCGTATTTCGCTCCTGCTCCTGTTGCCTGACATCTGAATCCTCTCTGCGCTGTGAACGGGCTGCCGTGTCCCGATTTTGCTCAGGTACACGGAATTCTAGGTTCTGTCGACGTTGCGTCCGTCCTGCCGTGTTTCGGTCCTGCTCCTGTTGCCTGACAACTGAATCCTCTCTGCGCTGTGAACGGGCTGCCGTGTCCCGATTTTGCTCAGGTACACGGAATTCTAGGTTCTGTCGACGTTGCGCCCGTCCTGCAGTGTTTCGCTCCTGCTCCTGTTGCCTGACATCTGAATCCTCTCTGCGATCTGAACGGGCTGCCGTGTCCCGAATTTGTTCAGGTACACGGTATTGTAGGTTCTGTCGACGTTGCGATCGTGCTGCCGTATTTCGCTCCTGCTCCTGTTGCCTGACAACTGAATTCTCTCTGCGATCTGAACGGGCTGCCGTGTCCCGAATTTGTTCAGGTACACGGTATTGGAGGTTCTGTCGACGCTGCGATCGTGCTGCCGTATTTCGCTCCTGCTCCTGTTGCCTGACATCTGAATCCTCTCTGCGATCTGAACGGGCTGCCGTGTCCCGAATTTGTTCAGGTACACGGTATTGTAGGTTCTGTCGACGTTGCGATCGTGCTGCCGTATTTCGCTCCTGCTCCTGTTGCCTGACAACTGAATCCTCTCTGCGCTGTGAACGAGCTGCCGTGTCCCGAATTTGTTCAGGTACACGGTATTGGAGGTTCTGTCGACGCTGCGATCGTGCTGCCGTATTTCGCTCCTGCTCCTGTTGCCTGACATCTGAATCCTCTCTGCGATCTGAACGGGCTGCCGTGTCCCGAATTTGTTCAGGTACACGGTATTGTAGGTTCTGTCGACGTTGCGATCGTGCTGCCGTATTTCGCTCCTGCTCCTGTTGCCTGACAACTGAATTCTCTCTGCGATCTGAACGGGCTGCCGTGTCCCGAATTTGTTCAGGTACACGGTATTGGAGGTTCTGTCGACGCTGCGATCGTGCTGCCGTATTTCGCTCCTGCTCCTGTTGCCTGACAACTGAATCCTCTCTGCGCTGTGAACGAGCTGCCGTGTCCCGAATTTGTTCAGGTACACGGTATTGGAGGTTCTGTCGACGCTGCGATCGTGCTGCCGTATTTCGCTCCTGCTCCTGTTGCCTGACATCTGAATCCTCTCTGCGATCTGAACGGGCTGCCGTGTCCCGAATTTGTTCAGGTACACGGTATTGTAGGTTCTGTCGACGTTGCGATCGTGCTGCCGTATTTCGCTCCTGCTCCTGTTGCCTGACATCTGAATCCTCTCTGAGCTGTGAACGGGCCGCCGTATCCCGAATTTGTACAGGTATACGGTATTCTGGGTTCTGTCGACGTTGCGCCCGTCCTGCCGTATTTCGCTCCTGCTCCTGTTGCCTGACAACTGAATTCTCTCTGCGATCTGAACGGGCTGCCGTGTCCCGAATTTGTTCAGGTACACGGTATTGTAGGTTCTGTCGACGCTGCGATCGTGCTGCCGTATTTCGCTCCTGCTCCTGTTGCCTGACAACTGAATCCTCTCTGCGCTGTGAACGAGCTGCCGTGTCCCGAATTTGTTCAGGTACACGGTATTGGAGGTTCTGTCGACGCTGCGATCGTGCTGCCGTATTTCGCTCCTGCTCCTGTTGCCTGACATCTGAATCCTCTCTGCGATCTGAACGGGCTGCCGTGTCCCGAATTTGTTCAGGTACACGGTATTGTAGGTTCTGTCGACGTTGCGATCGTGCTGCCGTATTTCGCTCCTGCTCCTGTTGCCTGACAACTGAATTCTCTCTGCGATCTGAACGGGCTGCCGTGTCCCGAATTTGTTCAGGTACACGGTATTGGAGGTTCTGTCGACGCTGCGATCGTGCTGCCGTATTTCGCTCCTGCTCCTGTTGCCTGACAACTGAATCCTCTCTGCGCTGTGAACGAGCTGCCGTGTCCCGAATTTGTTCAGGTACACGGTATTGGAGGTTCTGTCGACGCTGCGATCGTGCTGCCGTATTTCGCTCCTGCTCCTGTTGCCTGACATCTGAATCCTCTCTGCGATCTGAACGGGCTGCCGTGTCCCGAATTTGTTCAGGTACACGGTATTGTAGGTTCTGTCGACGTTGCGATCGTGCTGCCGTATTTCGCTCCTGCTCCTGTTGCCTGACATCTGAATCCTCTCTGAGCTGTGAACGGGCCGCCGTATCCCGAATTTGTACAGGTATACGGTATTCTGGGTTCTGTCGACGTTGCGCCCGTCCTGCCGTATTTCGCTCCTGCTCCTGTTGCCTGACAACTGAATTCTCTCTGCGATCTGAACGGGCTGCCGTGTCCCGAATTTGTTCAGGTACACTGTATTGGAGGTTCTGTCGACGCTGCGATCGTGCTGCCGTATTTCGCTCCTGCTCCTGTTGCCTGACAACTGAATCCTCTCTGCGCTGTGAACGAGCTGCCGTGTCCCGAATTTGTTCAGGTACACGGTATTGGAGGTTCTGTCGACGCTGCGATCGTGCTGCCGTATTTCGCTCCTGCTCCTGTTGCCTGACAACTGAATCCTCTCTGCGATCTGAACGGGCTGCCGTGTCCCGAATTTGTTCAGGTACACGGTATTGGAGGTTCTGTCGACGCTGCGATCGTGCTGCCGTATTTCGCTCCTGCTCCTGTTGCCTGACATCTGAATCCTCTCTGCGCTGTGAACGGGCTGCCGTGTCCCGATTTTGCTCAGGTACACGGAATTCTAGGTTCTGTCGACGTTGCGTCCGTCCTGCCGTGTTTCGGTCCTGCTCCTGTTGCCTGACAACTGAATCCTCTCTGCGCTGTGAACGGGCTGCCGTGTCCCGATTTTGCTCAGGTACACGGAATTCTAGGTTCTGTCGACGTTGCGCCCGTCCTGCAGTATTTCGCTCCTGCTCCTGTTGCCTGACAACTGAATCCTCTCTGCGTGTGAACGAGCTGCCGTGTCCCGAATTTGTTCAGGTACACGGTATTGGAGGTTCTGTCGACGCTGCGATCGTGCTGCCGTATTTCGCTCCTGCTCCTGTTGCCTGACATCTGAATCCTCTCTGCGATCTGAACGGGCTGCCGTGTCCCGAATTTGTTCAGGTACACGGTATTGTAGGTTCTGTCGACGTTGCGATCGTGCTGCCGTATTTCGCTCCTGCTCCTGTTGCCTGACAACTGAATTCTCTCTGCGATCTGAACGGGCTGCCGTGTCCCGAATTTGTTCAGGTACACGGTATTGGAGGTTCTGTCGACGCTGCGATCGTGCTGCCGTATTTCGCTCCTGCTCCTGTTGCCTGACAACTGAATCCTCTCTGCGCTGTGAACGAGCTGCCGTGTCCCGAATTTGTTCAGGTACACGGTATTGGAGGTTCTGTCGACGCTGCGATCGTGCTGCCGTATTTCGCTCCTGCTCCTGTTGCCTGACAACTGAATCCTCTCTGCGATCTGAACGGGCTGCCGTGTCCCGAATTTGTTCAGGTACACGGTATTGGAGGTTCTGTCGACGCTGCGATCGTGCTGCCGTATTTCGCTCCTGCTCCTGTTGCCTGACATCTGAATCCTCTCTGCGCTGTGAACGGGCTGCCGTGTCCCGATTTTGCTCAGGTACACGGAATTCTAGGTTCTGTCGACGTTGCGTCCGTCCTGCCGTGTTTCGGTCCTGCTCCTGTTGCCTGACAACTGAATCCTCTCTGCGCTGTGAACGGGCTGCCGTGTCCCGATTTTGCTCAGGTACACGGAATTCTAGGTTCTGTCGACGTTGCGACCGTCCTGCCGTATTTCGCTCCTGCTCCTGTTGCCTGACAACTGAATCCTCTCTGCGCTGTGAACGAGCTGCCGTGTCCCGAATTTGTTCAGGTACACGGTATTGGAGGTTCTGTCGACGCTGCGATCGTGCTGCCGTATTTCGCTCCTGCTCCTGTTGCCTGACATCTGAATCCTCTCTGCGATCTGAACGGGCTGCCGTGTCCCGAATTTGTTCAGGTACACGGTATTGTAGGTTCTGTCGACGTTGCGATCGTGCTGCCGTATTTCGCTCCTGCTCCTGTTGCCTGACAACTGAATTCTCTCTGCGATCTGAACGGGCTGCCGTGTCCCGAATTTGTTCAGGTACACGGTATTGGAGGTTCTGTCGACGCTGCGATCGTGCTGCCGTATTTCGCTCCTGCTCCTGTTGCCTGACAACTGAATCCTCTCTGCGCTGTGAACGAGCTGCCGTGTCCCGAATTTGTTCAGGTACACGGTATTGGAGGTTCTGTCGACGCTGCGATCGTGCTGCCGTATTTCGCTCCTGCTCCTGTTGCCTGACATCTGAATCCTCTCTGCGCTGTGAACGGGCTGCCGTGTCCCGATTTTGCTCAGGTACACGGAATTCTAGGTTCTGTCGACGTTGCGTCCGTCCTGCCGTGTTTCGGTCCTGCTCCTGTTGCCTGACAACTGAATCCTCTCTGCGCTGTGAACGGGCTGCCGTGTCCCGATTTTGCTCAGGTACACGGAATTCTAGGTTCTGTCGACGTTGCGCCCGTCCTGCAGTGTTTCGCTCCTGCTCCTGTTGCCTGACATCTGAATCCTCTCTGCGATCTGAACGGGCTGCCGTGTCCCGAATTTGTTCAGGTACACGGTATTGTAGGTTCTGTCGACGTTGCGATCGTGCTGCCGTATTTCGCTCCTGCTCCTGTTGCCTGACAACTGAATTCTCTCTGCGATCTGAACGGGCTGCCGTGTCCCGAATTTGTTCAGGTACACGGTATTGGAGGTTCTGTCGACGCTGCGATCGTGCTGCCGTATTTCGCTCCTGCTCCTGTTGCCTGACAACTGAATCCTCTCTGCGCTGTGAACGAGCTGCCGTGTCCCGAATTTGTTCAGGTACACGGTATTGGAGGTTCTGTCGACGCTGCGATCGTGCTGCCGTATTTCGCTCCTGCTCCTGTTGCCTGACATCTGAATCCTCTCTGCGATCTGAACGGGCTGCCGTGTCCCGAATTTGTTCAGGTACACGGTATTGTAGGTTCTGTCGACGTTGCGATCGTGCTGCCGTATTTCGCTCCTGCTCCTGTTGCCTGACATCTGAATCCTCTCTGAGCTGTGAACGGGCCGCCGTATCCCGAATTTGTACAGGTATACGGTATTCTGGGTTCTGTCGACGTTGCGCCCGTCCTGCCGTATTTCGCTCCTGCTCCTGTTGCCTGACAACTGAATTCTCTCTGCGATCTGAACGGGCTGCCGTGTCCCGAATTTGTTCAGGTACACTGTATTGGAGGTTCTGTCGACGCTGCGATCGTGCTGCCGTATTTCGCTCCTGCTCCTGTTGCCTGACAACTGAATCCTCTCTGCGCTGTGAACGAGCTGCCGTGTCCCGAATTTGTTCAGGTACACGGTATTGGAGGTTCTGTCGACGCTGCGATCGTGCTGCCGTATTTCGCTCCTGCTCCTGTTGCCTGACAACTGAATCCTCTCTGCGATCTGAACGGGCTGCCGTGTCCCGAATTTGTTCAGGTACACGGTATTGGAGGTTCTGTCGACGCTGCGATCGTGCTGCCGTATTTCGCTCCTGCTCCTGTTGCCTGACATCTGAATCCTCTCTGCGCTGTGAACGGGCTGCCGTGTCCCGATTTTGCTCAGGTACACGGAATTCTAGGTTCTGTCGACGTTGCGTCCGTCCTGCCGTGTTTCGGTCCTGCTCCTGTTGCCTGACAACTGAATCCTCTCTGCGCTGTGAACGGGCTGCCGTGTCCCGATTTTGCTCAGGTACACGGAATTCTAGGTTCTGTCGACGTTGCGCCCGTCCTGCCGTATTTCGCTCCTGCTCCTGTTGCCTGACAACTGAATCCTCTCTGCGCTGTGAACGAGCTGCCGTGTCCCGAATTTGTTCAGGTACACGGTATTGGAGGTTCTGTCGACGCTGCGATCGTGCTGCCGTATTTCGCTCCTGCTCCTGTTGCCTGACATCTGAATCCTCTCTGCGATCTGAACGGGCTGCCGTGTCCCGAATTTGTTCAGGTACACGGTATTGTAGGTTCTGTCGACGTTGCGATCGTGCTGCCGTATTTCGCTCCTGCTCCTGTTGCCTGACAACTGAATTCTCTCTGCGATCTGAACGGGCTGCCGTGTCCCGAATTTGTTCAGGTACACGGTATTGGAGGTTCTGTCGACGCTGCGATCGTGCTGCCGTATTTCGCTCCTGCTCCTGTTGCCTGACAACTGAATCCTCTCTGCGCTGTGAACGAGCTGCCGTGTCCCGAATTTGTTCAGGTACACGGTATTGGAGGTTCTGTCGACGCTGCGATCGTGCTGCCGTATTTCGCTCCTGCTCCTGTTGCCTGACATCTGAATCCTCTCTGAGCTGTGAACGGGCCGCCGTATCCCGAATTTGTACAGGTATACGGTATTCTGGGTTCTGTCGACGTTGCGCCCGTCCTGCCGTATTTCGCTCCTGCTCCTGTTGCCTGACAACTGAATTCTCTCTGCGATCTGAACGGGCTGCCGTGTCCCGAATTTGTTCAGGTACACGGTATTGGAGGTTCTGTCGACGCTGCGATCGTGCTGCCGTATTTCGCTCCTGCTCCTGTTGCCTGACAACTGAATCCTCTCTGCGCTGTGAACGAGCTGCCGTGTCCCGAATTTGTTCAGGTACACGGTATTGGAGGTTCTGTCGACGCTGCGATCGTGCTGCCGTATTTCGCTCCTGCTCCTGTTGCCTGACATCTGAATCCTCTCTGCGATCTGAACGGGCTGCCGTGTCCCGAATTTGTTCAGGTACACGGTATTGGAGGTTCTGTCGACGTTGCGATCGTGCTGCCGTATTTCGCTCCTGCTCCTGTTGCCTGACATCTGAATCCTCTCTGCGCTGTGAACGGGCTGCCGTGTCCCGATTTTGCTCAGGTACACGGAATTCTAGGTTCTGTCGACGTTGCGTCCGTCCTGCCGTGTTTCGGTCCTGCTCCTGTTGCCTGACAACTGAATCCTCTCTGCGATCTGAACGGGCTGCCGTGTCCCGAATTTGTTCAGGTACACGGTATTGTAGGTTCTGTCGACGCTGCGATCGTGCTGCCGTATTTCGCTCCTGCTCCTGTTGCCTGACATCTGAATCCTCTCTGAGCTGTGAACGGGCCGCCGTATCCCGAATTTGTACAGGTATACGGTATTCTGGGTTCTGTCGACGTTGCGCCCGTCCTGCCGTATTTCGCTCCTGCTCCTGTTGCCTGACAACTGAATTCTCTCTGCGATCTGAACGGGCTGCCGTGTCCCGAATTTGTTCAGGTACACTGTATTGGAGGTTCTGTCGACGCTGCGATCGTGCTGCCGTATTTCGCTCCTGCTCCTGTTGCCTGACAACTGAATCCTCTCTGCGCTGTGAACGAGCTGCCGTGTCCCGAATTTGTTCAGGTACACGGTATTGGAGGTTCTGTCGACGCTGCGATCGTGCTGCCGTATTTCGCTCCTGCTCCTGTTGCCTGACAACTGAATCCTCTCTGCGATCTGAACGGGCTGCCGTGTCCCGAATTTGTTCAGGTACACGGTATTGGAGGTTCTGTCGACGCTGCGATCGTGCTGCCGTATTTCGCTCCTGCTCCTGTTGCCTGACATCTGAATCCTCTCTGCGCTGTGAACGGGCTGCCGTGTCCCGATTTTGCTCAGGTACACGGAATTCTAGGTTCTGTCGACGTTGCGTCCGTCCTGCCGTGTTTCGGTCCTGCTCCTGTTGCCTGACAACTGAATCCTCTCTGCGCTGTGAACGGGCTGCCGTGTCCCGATTTTGCTCAGGTACACGGAATTCTAGGTTCTGTCGACGTTGCGCCCGTCCTGCAGTGTTTCGCTCCTGCTCCTGTTGCCTGACATCTGAATCCTCTCTGCGCTGTGAACGAGCTGCCGTGTCCCGAATTTGTTCAGGTACACGGTATTGGAGGTTCTGTCGACGCTGCGATCGTGCTGCCGTATTTCGCTCCTGCTCCTGTTGCCTGACATCTGAATCCTCTCTGCGATCTGAACGGGCTGCCGTGTCCCGAATTTGTTCAGGTACACGGTATTGTAGGTTCTGTCGACGTTGCGATCGTGCTGCCGTATTTCGCTCCTGCTCCTGTTGCCTGACAACTGAATTCTCTCTGCGATCTGAACGGACTGCCGTGTCCCGAATTTGTTCAGGTACACGGTATTGGAGGTTCTGTCGACGCTGCGATCGTGCTGCCGTATTTCGCTCCTGCTCCTGTTGCCTGACAACTGAATCCTCTCTGCGCTGTGAACGAGCTGCCGTGTCCCGAATTTGTTCAGGTACACGGTATTGGAGGTTCTGTCGACGCTGCGATCGTGCTGCCGTATTTCGCTCCTGCTCCTGTTGCCTGACATCTGAATCCTCTCTGCGATCTGAACGGGCTGCCGTGTCCCGAATTTGTTCAGGTACACGGTATTGTAGGTTCTGTCGACGTTGCGATCGTGCTGCCGTATTTCGCTCCTGCTCCTGTTGCCTGACATCTGAATCCTCTCTGCGATCTGAACGGGCTGCCGTGTCCCGAATTTGTTCAGGTACACGGTATTGTAGGTTCTGTCGACGTTGCGATCGTGCTGCCGTATTTCGCTCCTGCTCCTGTTGCCTGACAACTGAATTCTCTCTGCGATCTGAACGGGCTGCCGTGTCCCGAATTTGTTCAGGTACACGGTATTGGAGGTTCTGTCGACGCTGCGATCGTGCTGCCGTATTTCGCTCCTGCTCCTGTTGCCTGACAACTGAATCCTCTCTGCGCTGTGAACGAGCTGCCGTGTCCCGAATTTGTTCAGGTACACGGTATTGGAGGTTCTGTCGACGTTGCGATCGTGCTGCCGTATTTCGCTCCTGCTCCTGTTGCCTGACATCTGAATCCTCTCTGAGCTGTGAACGGGCCGCCGTATCCCGAATTTGTACAGGTATACGGTATTCTGGGTTCTGTCGACGTTGCGCCCGTCCTGCCGTATTTCGCTCCTGCTCCTGTTGCCTGACAACTGAATTCTCTCTGCGATCTGAACGGGCTGCCGTGTCCCGAATTTGTTCAGGTACACGGTATTGGAGGTTCTGTCGACGCTGCGATCGTGCTGCCGTATTTCGCTCCTGCTCCTGTTGCCTGACAACTGAATCCTCTCTGCGCTGTGAACGAGCTGCCGTGTCCCGAATTTGTTCAGGTACACGGTATTGGAGGTTCTGTCGACGCTGCGATCGTGCTGCCGTATTTCGCTCCTGCTCCTGTTGCCTGACAACTGAATCCTCTCTGCGATCTGAACGGGCTGCCGTGTCCCGAATTTGTTCAGGTACACGGTATTGGAGGTTCTGTCGACGCTGCGATCGTGCTGCCGTATTTCGCTCCTGCTCCTGTTGCCTGACATCTGAATCCTCTCTGCGCTGTGAACGGGCTGCCGTGTCCCGATTTTGCTCAGGTACACGGAATTCTAGGTTCTGTCGACGTTGCGTCCGTCCTGCCGTGTTTCGGTCCTGCTCCTGTTGCCTGACAACTGAATCCTCTCTGCGATCTGAACGGGCTGCCGTGTCCCGAATTTGTTCAGGTACACGGTATTGGAGGTTCTGTCGACGCTGCGATCGTGCTGCCGTATTTCGCTCCTGCTCCTGTTGCCTGACATCTGAATCCTCTCTGAGCTGTGAACGGGCCGCCGTATCCCGAATTTGTACAGGTATACGGTATTCTGGGTTCTGTCGACGTTGCGCCCGTCCTGCCGTATTTCGCTCCTGCTCCTGTTGCCTGACAACTGAATTCTCTCTGCGATCTGAACGGGCTGCCGTGTCCCGAATTTGTTCAGGTACACGGTATTGGAGGTTCTGTCGACGCTGCGATCGTGCTGCCGTATTTCGCTCCTGCTCCTGTTGCCTGACAACTGAATCCTCTCTGCGCTGTGAACGAGCTGCCGTGTCCCGAATTTGTTCAGGTACACGGTATTGGAGGTTCTGTCGACGCTGCGATCGTGCTGCCGTATTTCGCTCCTGCTCCTGTTGCCTGACAACTGAATCCTCTCTGCGATCTGAACGGGCTGCCGTGTCCCGAATTTGTTCAGGTACACGGTATTGGAGGTTCTGTCGACGCTGCGATCGTGCTGCCGTATTTCGCTCCTGCTCCTGTTGCCTGACATCTGAATCCTCTCTGCGCTGTGAACGGGCTGCCGTGTCCCGATTTTGCTCAGGTACACGGAATTCTAGGTTCTGTCGACGTTGCGTCCGTCCTGCCGTGTTTCGCTCCTGCTCCTGTTGCCTGACAACTGAATCCTCTCTGCGCTGTGAACGAGCTGCCGTGTCCCGAATTTGTTCAGGTACACGGTATTGGAGGTTCTGTCGACGCTGCGATCGTGCTGCCGTATTTCGCTCCTGCTCCTGTTGCCTGACATCTGAATCCTCTCTGCGATCTGAACGGGCTGCCGTGTCCCGAATTTGTTCAGGTACACGGTATTGTAGGTTCTGTCGACGTTGCGATCGTGCTGCCGTATTTCGCTCCTGCTCCTGTTGCCTGACAACTGAATTCTCTCTGCGATCTGAACGGGCTGCCGTGTCCCGAATTTGTTCAGGTACACGGTATTGGAGGTTCTGTCGACGCTGCGATCGTGCTGCCGTATTTCGCTCCTGCTCCTGTTGCCTGACAACTGAATCCTCTCTGCGCTGTGAACGAGCTGCCGTGTCCCGAATTTGTTCAGGTACACGGTATTGGAGGTTCTGTCGACGCTGCGATCGTGCTGCCGTATTTCGCTCCTGCTCCTGTTGCCTGACATCTGAATCCTCTCTGCGATCTGAACGGGCTGCCGTGTCCCGAATTTGTTCAGGTACACGGTATTGTAGGTTCTGTCGACGTTGCGATCGTGCTGCCGTATTTCGCTCCTGCTCCTGTTGCCTGACATCTGAATCCTCTCTGAGCTGTGAACGGGCCGCCGTATCCCGAATTTGTACAGGTATACGGTATTCTGGGTTCTGTCGACGTTGCGCCCGTCCTGCCGTATTTCGCTCCTGCTCCTGTTGCCTGACAACTGAATTCTCTCTGCGATCTGAACGGGCTGCCGTGTCCCGAATTTGTTCAGGTACACTGTATTGGAGGTTCTGTCGACGCTGCGATCGTGCTGCCGTATTTCGCTCCTGCTCCTGTTGCCTGACAACTGAATCCTCTCTGCGCTGTGAACGAGCTGCCGTGTCCCGAATTTGTTCAGGTACACGGTATTGGAGGTTCTGTCGACGCTGCGATCGTGCTGCCGTATTTCGCTCCTGCTCCTGTTGCCTGACAACTGAATCCTCTCTGCGATCTGAACGGGCTGCCGTGTCCCGAATTTGTTCAGGTACACGGTATTGGAGGTTCTGTCGACGCTGCGATCGTGCTGCCGTATTTCGCTCCTGCTCCTGTTGCCTGACATCTGAATCCTCTCTGCGCTGTGAACGGGCTGCCGTGTCCCGATTTTGCTCAGGTACACGGAATTCTAGGTTCTGTCGACGTTGCGTCCGTCCTGCCGTGTTTCGGTCCTGCTCCTGTTGCCTGACAACTGAATCCTCTCTGCGCTGTGAACGGGCTGCCGTGTCCCGATTTTGCTCAGGTACACGGAATTCTAGGTTCTGTCGACGTTGCGCCCGTCCTGCAGTGTTTCGCTCCTGCTCCTGTTGCCTGACATCTGAATCCTCTCTGCGATCTGAACGGGCTGCCGTGTCCCGAATTTGTTCAGGTACACGGTATTGTAGGTTCTGTCGACGTTGCGATCGTGCTGCCGTATTTCGCTCCTGCTCCTGTTGCCTGACAACTGAATTCTCTCTGCGATCTGAACGGGCTGCCGTGTCCCGAATTTGTTCAGGTACACGGTATTGGAGGTTCTGTCGACGTTGCGATCGTGCTGCCGTATTTCGCTCCTGCTCCTGTTGCCTGACAACTGAATCCTCTCTGCGCTGTGAACGAGCTGCCGTGTCCCGAATTTGTTCAGGTACACGGTATTGGAGGTTCTGTCGACGCTGCGATCGTGCTGCCGTATTTCGCTCCTGCTCCTGTTGCCTGACATCTGAATCCTCTCTGCGATCTGAACGGGCTGCCGTGTCCCGAATTTGTTCAGGTACACGGTATTGGAGGTTCTGTCGACGTTGCGATCGTGCTGCCGTATTTCGCTCCTGCTCCTGTTGCCTGACAACTGAATCCTCTCTGCGCTGTGAACGAGCTGCCGTGTCCCGAATTTGTTCAGGTACACGGTATTGGAGGTTCTGTCGACGCTGCGATCGTGCTGCCGTATTTCGCTCCTGCTCCTGTTGCCTGACATCTGAATCCTCTCTGCGATCTGAACGGGCTGCCGTGTCCCGAATTTGTTCAGGTACACGGTATTGTAGGTTCTGTCGACGTTGCGATCGTGCTGCCGTATTTCGCTCCTGCTCCTGTTGCCTGACAACTGAATTCTCTCTGCGATCTGAACGGGCTGCCGTGTCCCGAATTTGTTCAGGTACACGGTATTGGAGGTTCTGTCGACGCTGCGATCGTGCTGCCGTATTTCGCTCCTGCTCCTGTTGCCTGACAACTGAATCCTCTCTGCGCTGTGAACGAGCTGCCGTGTCCCGAATTTGTTCAGGTACACGGTATTGGAGGTTCTGTCGACGCTGCGATCGTGCTGCCGTATTTCGCTCCTGCTCCTGTTGCCTGACATCTGAATCCTCTCTGCGATCTGAACGGGCTGCCGTGTCCCGAATTTGTTCAGGTACACGGTATTGTAGGTTCTGTCGACGCTGCGATCGTGCTGCCGTATTTCGCTCCTGCTCCTGTTGCCTGACATCTGAATCCTCTCTGAGCTGTGAACGGGCTGCCGTATCCCGAATTTGTACAGGTATACGGTATTCTGGGTTCTGTCGACGTTGCGCCCGTCCTGCCGTATTTCGCTCCTGCTCCTGTTGCCTGACAACTGAATCCTCTCTGCGCTGTGAACGAGCTGCCGTGTCCCGAATTTGTTCAGGTACACGGTATTGGAGGTTCTGTCGACGCTGCGATCGTGCTGCCGTATTTCGCTCCTGCTCCTGTTGCCTGACATCTGAATCCTCTCTGCGATCTGAACGGGCTGCCGTGTCCCGAATTTGTTCAGGTACACGGTATTGTAGGTTCTGTCGACGTTGCGATCGTGCTGCCGTATTTCGCTCCTGCTCCTGTTGCCTGACAACTGAATCCTCTCTGCGATCTGAACGAGCTGCCGTGTCCCGAATTTGTTCAGGTACACGGTATTGGAGGTTCTGTCGACGCTGCGATCGTGCTGCCGTATTTCGCTCCTGCTCCTGTTGCCTGACAACTGAATCCTCTCTGCGCTGTGAACGAGCTGCCGTGTCCCGAATTTGTTCAGGTACACGGTATTGGAGGTTCTGTCGACGCTGCGATCGTGCTGCCGTATTTCGCTCCTGCTCCTGTTGCCTGACAACTGAATCCTCTCTGCGCTGTGAACGAGCTGCCGTGTCCCGAATTTGTTCAGGTACACGGTATTGGAGGTTCTGTCGACGCTGCGATCGTGCTGCCGTATTTCGCTCCTGCTCCTGTTGCCTGACATCTGAATCCTCTCTGCGATCTGAACGGGCTGCCGTGTCCCGAATTTGTTCAGGTACACGGTATTGTAGGTTCTGTCGACGTTGCGATCGTGCTGCCGTATTTCGCTCCTGCTCCTGTTGCCTGACAACTGAATCCTCTCTGCGCTGTGAACGAGCTGCCGTGTCCCGAATTTGTTCAGGTACACGGTATTGGAGGTTCTGTCGACGCTGCGATCGTGCTGCCGTATTTCGCTCCTGCTCCTGTTGCCTGACATCTGAATCCTCTCTGCGATCTGAACGGGCTGCCGTGTCCCGAATTTGTTCAGGTACACGGTATTGTAGGTTCTGTCGACGTTGCGATCGTGCTGCCGTATTTCGCTCCTGCTCCTGTTGCCTGACAACTGAATCCTCTCTGCGATGTGAACGGGCTGCCGTGTCCCGAATTTGTTCAGGTACACGGTATTGGAGGTTCTGTCGACGCTGCGATCGTGCTGCCGTATTTCGCTCCTGCTCCTGTTGCCTGACAACTGAATCCTCTCTGCGCTGTGAACGAGCTGCCGTGTCCCGAATTTGTTCAGGTACACGGTATTGGAGGTTCTGTCGACGCTGCGATCGTGCTGCCGTATTTCGCTCCTGCTCCTGTTGCCTGACAACTGAATTCTCTCTGCGATCTGAACGGGCTGCCGTGTCCCGAATTTGTTCAGGTACACGGTATTGGAGGTTCTGTCGACGCTGCGATCGTGCTGCCGTATTTCGCTCCTGCTCCTGTTGCCTGACATCTGAATCCTCTCTGCGATCTGAACGGGCTGCCGTGTCCCGAATTTGTTCAGGTACACGGTATTGTAGGTTCTGTCGACGTTGCGATCGTGCTGCCGTATTTCGCTCCTGCTCCTGTTGCCTGACAACTGAATCCTCTCTGCGCTGTGAACGAGCTGCCGTGTCCCGAATTTGTTCAGGTACACGGTATTGGAGGTTCTGTCGACGCTGCGATCGTGCTGCCGTATTTCGCTCCTGCTCCTGTTGCCTGACATCTGAATCCTCTCTGCGATCTGAACGGGCTGCCGTGTCCCGAATTTGTTCAGGTACACGGTATTGTAGGTTCTGTCGACGTTGCGATCGTGCTGCCGTATTTCGCTCCTGCTCCTGTTGCCTGACAACTGAATCCTCTCTGCGCTGTGAACGAGCTGCCGTGTCCCGAATTTGTTCAGGTACACGGTATTGGAGGTTCTGTCGACGCTGCGATCGTGCTGCCGTATTTCGCTCCTGCTCCTGTTGCCTGACATCTGAATCCTCTCTGCGATCTGAACGGGCTGCCGTGTCCCGAATTTGTTCAGGTACACGGTATTGTAGGTTCTGTCGACGTTGCGATCGTGCTGCCGTATTTCGCTCCTGCTCCTGTTGCCTGACAACTGAATTCTCTCTGCGATCTGAACGGGCTGCCGTGTCCCGAATTTGTTCAGGTACACGGTATTGGAGGTTCTGTCGACGCTGCGATCGTGCTGCCGTATTTCGCTCCTGCTCCTGTTGCCTGACAACTGAATCCTCTCTGCGCTGTGAACGAGCTGCCGTGTCCCGAATTTGTTCAGGTACACGGTATTGGAGGTTCTGTCGACGCTGCGATCGTGCTGCCGTATTTCGCTCCTGCTCCTGTTGCCTGACATCTGAATCCTCTCTGCGATCTGAACGGGCTGCCGTGTCCCGAATTTGTTCAGGTACACGGTATTGTAGGTTCTGTCGACGTTGCGATCGTGCTGCCGTATTTCGCTCCTGCTCCTGTTGCCTGACAACTGAATCCTCTCTGCGCTGTGAACGAGCTGCCGTGTCCCGAATTTGTTCAGGTACACGGTATTGGAGGTTCTGTCGACGCTGCGATCGTGCTGCCGTATTTCGCTCCTGCTCCTGTTGCCTGACATCTGAATCCTCTCTGCGATCTGAACGGGCTGCCGTGTCCCGAATTTGTTCAGGTACACGGTATTGTAGGTTCTGTCGACGTTGCGATCGTGCTGCCGTATTTCGCTCCTGCTCCTGTTGCCTGACAACTGAATCCTCTCTGCGCTGTGAACGAGCTGCCGTGTCCCGAATTTGTTCAGGTACACGGTATTGGAGGTTCTGTCGACGCTGCGATCGTGCTGCCGTATTTCGCTCCTGCTCCTGTTGCCTGACATCTGAATCCTCTCTGCGCTTGAACGGGCGCCGTTCCCGAATTTGTTCAGGTACACGGTATTGTAGGTTCTGTCGACGCTGCGATCGTGCTGCCGTATTTCGCTCCTGCTCCTGTTGCCTGACATCTGAATCCTCTCTGAGCTGTGAACGGGCCGCCGTATCCCGAATTTGTACAGGTATACGGTATTCTGGGTTCTGTCGACGTTGCGCCCGTCCTGCCGTATTTCGCTCCTGCTCCTGTTGCCTGACAACTGAATTCTCTCTGCGATCTGAACGGGCTGCCGTGTCCCGAATTTGTTCAGGTACACGGTATTGGAGGTTCTGTCGACGCTGCGATCGTGCTGCCGTATTTCGCTCCTGCTCCTGTTGCCTGACAACTGAATCCTCTCTGCGCTGTGAACGAGCTGCCGTGTCCCGAATTTGTTCAGGTACACGGTATTGGAGGTTCTGTCGACGCTGCGATCGTGCTGCCGTATTTCGCTCCTGCTCCTGTTGCCTGACAACTGAATCCTCTCTGCGATCTGAACGGGCTGCCGTGTCCCGAATTTGTTCAGGTACACGGTATTGGAGGTTCTGTCGACGCTGCGATCGTGCTGCCGTATTTCGCTCCTGCTCCTGTTGCCTGACAACTGAATCCTCTCTGCGCTGTGAACGAGCTGCCGTGTCCCGAATTTGTTCAGGTACACGGTATTGGAGGTTCTGTCGACGCTGCGATCGTGCTGCCGTATTTCGCTCCTGCTCCTGTTGCCTGACATCTGAATCCTCTCTGCGATCTGAACGGGCTGCCGTGTCCCGAATTTGTTCAGGTACACGGTATTGTAGGTTCTGTCGACGTTGCGATCGTGCTGCCGTATTTCGCTCCTGCTCCTGTTGCCTGACAACTGAATTCTCTCTGCGATCTGAACGGGCTGCCGTGTCCCGAATTTGTTCAGGTACACGGTATTGGAGGTTCTGTCGACGCTGCGATCGTGCTGCCGTATTTCGCTCCTGCTCCTGTTGCCTGACAACTGAATCCTCTCTGCGCTGTGAACGAGCTGCCGTGTCCCGAATTTGTTCAGGTACACGGTATTGGAGGTTCTGTCGACGCTGCGATCGTGCTGCCGTATTTCGCTCCTGCTCCTGTTGCCTGACATCTGAATCCTCTCTGCGATCTGAACGGGCTGCCGTGTCCCGAATTTGTTCAGGTACACGGTATTGTAGGTTCTGTCGACGTTGCGATCGTGCTGCCGTATTTCGCTCCTGCTCCTGTTGCCTGACAACTGAATCCTCTCTGCGCTGTGAACGAGCTGCCGTGTCCCGAATTTGTTCAGGTACACGGTATTGGAGGTTCTGTCGACGCTGCGATCGTGCTGCCGTATTTCGCTCCTGCTCCTGTTGCCTGACATCTGAATCCTCTCTGCGATCTGAACGGGCTGCCGTGTCCCGAATTTGTTCAGGTACACGGTATTGTAGGTTCTGTCGACGTTGCGATCGTGCTGCCGTATTTCGCTCCTGCTCCTGTTGCCTGACAACTGAATCCTCTCTGCGCTGTGAACGAGCTGCCGTGTCCCGAATTTGTTCAGGTACACGGTATTGGAGGTTCTGTCGACGCTGCGATCGTGCTGCCGTATTTCGCTCCTGCTCCTGTTGCCTGACATCTGAATCCTCTCTGAGCTGTGAACGGGCTGCCGTGTCCCGAATTTGTTCAGGTACACGGTATTGTAGGTTCTGTCGACGTTGCGATCGTGCTGCCGTATTTCGCTCCTGCTCCTGTTGCCTGACATCTGAATCCTCTCTGAGCTGTGAACGGGCCGCCGTATCCCGAATTTGTACAGGTATACGGTATTCTGGGTTCTGTCGACGTTGCGCCCGTCCTGCCGTATTTCGCTCCTGCTCCTGTTGCCTGACAACTGAATTCTCTCTGCGATCTGAACGGGCTGCCGTGTCCCGAATTTGTTCAGGTACACTGTATTGGAGGTTCTGTCGACGCTGCGATCGTGCTGCCGTATTTCGCTCCTGCTCCTGTTGCCTGACAACTGAATCCTCTCTGCGCTGTGAACGAGCTGCCGTGTCCCGAATTTGTTCAGGTACACGGTATTGGAGGTTCTGTCGACGCTGCGATCGTGCTGCCGTATTTCGCTCCTGCTCCTGTTGCCTGACAACTGAATCCTCTCTGCGATCTGAACGGGCTGCCGTGTCCCGAATTTGTTCAGGTACACGGTATTGGAGGTTCTGTCGACGCTGCGATCGTGCTGCCGTATTTCGCTCCTGCTCCTGTTGCCTGACATCTGAATCCTCTCTGCGCTGTGAACGGGCTGCCGTGTCCCGATTTTGCTCAGGTACACGGAATTCTAGGTTCTGTCGACGTTGCGTCCGTCCTGCCGTGTTTCGGTCCTGCTCCTGTTGCCTGACAACTGAATCCTCTCTGCGCTGTGAACGGGCTGCCGTGTCCCGAATTTGTTCAGGTACACGGTATTGTAGGTTCTGTCGACGTTGCGATCGTGCTGCCGTATTTCGCTCCTGCTCCTGTTGCCTGACAACTGAATCCTCTCTGCGCTGTGAACGAGCTGCCGTGTCCCGAATTTGTTCAGGTACACGGTATTGGAGGTTCTGTCGACGCTGCGATCGTGCTGCCGTATTTCGCTCCTGCTCCTGTTGCCTGACATCTGAATCCTCTCTGCGATCTGAACGGGCTGCCGTGTCCCGAATTTGTTCAGGTACACGGTATTGTAGGTTCTGTCGACGTTGCGATCGTGCTGCCGTATTTCGCTCCTGCTCCTGTTGCCTGACAACTGAATTCTCTCTGCGATCTGAACGGGCTGCCGTGTCCCGAATTTGTTCAGGTACACGGTATTGTAGGTTCTGTCGACGTTGCGATCGTGCTGCCGTATTTCGCTCCTGCTCCTGTTGCCTGACAACTGAATCCTCTCTGCGATGTGAACGAGCTGCCGTGTCCCGAATTTGTTCAGGTACACGGTATTGGAGGTTCTGTCGACGCTGCGATCGTGCTGCCGTATTTCGCTCCTGCTCCTGTTGCCTGACAACTGAATCCTCTCTGCGCTGTGAACGAGCTGCCGTGTCCCGAATTTGTTCAGGTACACGGTATTGGAGGTTCTGTCGACGCTGCGATCGTGCTGCCGTATTTCGCTCCTGCTCCTGTTGCCTGACATCTGAATCCTCTCTGCGATCTGAACGGGCTGCCGTGTCCCGAATTTGTTCAGGTACACGGTATTGTAGGTTCTGTCGACGTTGCGATCGTGCTGCCGTATTTCGCTCCTGCTCCTGTTGCCTGACAACTGAATCCTCTCTGCGATGTGAACGAGCTGCCGTGTCCCGAATTTGTTCAGGTACACGGTATTGTAGGTTCTGTCGACGCTGCGATCGTGCTGCCGTATTTCGCTCCTGCTCCTGTTGCCTGACATCTGAATCCTCTCTGAGCTGTGAACGGGCCGCCGTATCCCGAATTTGTACAGGTATACGGTATTCTGGGTTCTGTCGACGTTGCGCCCGTCCTGCCGTAT
Organism: Drosophila emarginata; assembly: GCA_037075365.1. NCBI lineage: Eukaryota > Metazoa > Arthropoda > Insecta > Diptera > Drosophilidae > Drosophila > Drosophila emarginata. The sequence goes on from JBAMCD010000305.1 coordinate 22,540, forward strand.
TTCGCTCCTGCTCCTGTTGCCTGACAACTGAATTCTCTCTGCGATCTGAACGGGCTGCCGTGTCCCGAATTTGTTCAGGTACACTGTATTGGAGGTTCTGTCGACGCTGCGATCGTGCTGCCGTATTTCGCTCCTGCTCCTGTTGCCTGACAACTGAATCCTCTCTGCGCTGTGAACGAGCTGCCGTGTCCCGAATTTGTTCAGGTACACGGTATTGGAGGTTCTGTCGACGCTGCGATCGTGCTGCCGTATTTCGCTCCTGCTCCTGTTGCCTGACAACTGAATCCTCTCTGCGATCTGAACGGGCTGCCGTGTCCCGAATTTGTTCAGGTACACGGTATTGGAGGTTCTGTCGACGCTGCGATCGTGCTGCCGTATTTCGCTCCTGCTCCTGTTGCCTGACATCTGAATCCTCTCTGCGCTGTGAACGGGCTGCCGTGTCCCGATTTTGCTCAGGTACACGGAATTCTAGGTTCTGTCGACGTTGCGTCCGTCCTGCCGTGTTTCGGTCCTGCTCCTGTTGCCTGACAACTGAATCCTCTCTGCGCTGTGAACGGGCTGCCGTGTCCCGATTTTGCTCAGGTACACGGAATTCTAGGTTCTGTCGACGTTGCGCCCGTCCTGCAGTGTTTCGCTCCTGCTCCTGTTGCCTGACATCTGAATCCTCTCTGCGATCTGAACGGGCTGCCGTGTCCCGAATTTGTTCAGGTACACGGTATTGTAGGTTCTGTCGACGCTGCGATCGTGCTGCCGTATTTCGCTCCTGCTCCTGTTGCCTGACAACTGAATCCTCTCTGCGCTGTGAACGAGCTGCCGTGTCCCGAATTTGTTCAGGTACACGGTATTGGAGGTTCTGTCGACGCTGCGATCGTGCTGCCGTATTTCGCTCCTGCTCCTGTTGCCTGACATCTGAATCCTCTCTGCGATCTGAACGGGCTGCCGTGTCCCGAATTTGTTCAGGTACACGGTATTGTAGGTTCTGTCGACGTTGCGATCGTGCTGCCGTATTTCGCTCCTGCTCCTGTTGCCTGACAACTGAATCCTCTCTGCGATCTGAACGGGCTGCCGTGTCCCGAATTTGTTCAGGTACACGGTATTGGAGGTTCTGTCGACGCTGCGATCGTGCTGCCGTATTTCGCTCCTGCTCCTGTTGCCTGACAACTGAATCCTCTCTGCGCTGTGAACGAGCTGCCGTGTCCCGAATTTGTTCAGGTACACGGTATTGGAGGTTCTGTCGACGCTGCGATCGTGCTGCCGTATTTCGCTCCTGCTCCTGTTGCCTGACATCTGAATCCTCTCTGCGATCTGAACGGGCTGCCGTGTCCCGAATTTGTTCAGGTACACGGTATTGTAGGTTCTGTCGACGTTGCGATCGTGCTGCCGTATTTCGCTCCTGCTCCTGTTGCCTGACAACTGAATCCTCTCTGCGCTGTGAACGAGCTGCCGTGTCCCGAATTTGTTCAGGTACACGGTATTGGAGGTTCTGTCGACGCTGCGATCGTGCTGCCGTATTTCGCTCCTGCTCCTGTTGCCTGACATCTGAATCCTCTCTGCGATCTGAACGGGCTGCCGTGTCCCGAATTTGTTCAGGTACACGGTATTGTAGGTTCTGTCGACGTTGCGATCGTGCTGCCGTATTTCGCTCCTGCTCCTGTTGCCTGACAACTGAATCCTCTCTGCGCTGTGAACGAGCTGCCGTGTCCCGAATTTGTTCAGGTACACGGTATTGGAGGTTCTGTCGACGCTGCGATCGTGCTGCCGTATTTCGCTCCTGCTCCTGTTGCCTGACATCTGAATCCTCTCTGAGCTGTGAACGGGCCGCCGTATCCCGAATTTGTACAGGTATACGGTATTCTGGGTTCTGTCGACGTTGCGCCCGTCCTGCCGTATTTCGCTCCTGCTCCTGTTGCCTGACAACTGAATTCTCTCTGCGATCTGAACGGGCTGCCGTGTCCCGAATTTGTTCAGGTACACGGTATTGGAGGTTCTGTCGACGCTGCGATCGTGCTGCCGTATTTCGCTCCTGCTCCTGTTGCCTGACAACTGAATCCTCTCTGCGCTGTGAACGAGCTGCCGTGTCCCGAATTTGTTCAGGTACACGGTATTGGAGGTTCTGTCGACGCTGCGATCGTGCTGCCGTATTTCGCTCCTGCTCCTGTTGCCTGACATCTGAATCCTCTCTGCGATCTGAACGGGCTGCCGTGTCCCGAATTTGTTCAGGTACACGGTATTGTAGGTTCTGTCGACGTTGCGATCGTGCTGCCGTATTTCGCTCCTGCTCCTGTTGCCTGACAACTGAATTCTCTCTGCGATCTGAACGGGCTGCCGTGTCCCGAATTTGTTCAGGTACACGGTATTGGAGGTTCTGTCGACGCTGCGATCGTGCTGCCGTATTTCGCTCCTGCTCCTGTTGCCTGACAACTGAATCCTCTCTGCGCTGTGAACGAGCTGCCGTGTCCCGAATTTGTTCAGGTACACGGTATTGGAGGTTCTGTCGACGCTGCGATCGTGCTGCCGTATTTCGCTCCTGCTCCTGTTGCCTGACATCTGAATCCTCTCTGCGATCTGAACGGGCTGCCGTGTCCCGAATTTGTTCAGGTACACGGTATTGTAGGTTCTGTCGACGTTGCGATCGTGCTGCCGTATTTCGCTCCTGCTCCTGTTGCCTGACATCTGAATCCTCTCTGAGCTGTGAACGGGCCGCCGTATCCCGAATTTGTTCAGGTACACGGTATTCTAGGTTCTGTCGACGTTGCGCCCGTCCTGCCGTATTTCGCTCCTGCTCCTGTTGCCTGACAACTGAATCCTCTCTGCGATCTGAACGGGCTGCCGTGTCCCGAATTTGTTCAGGTACACGGTATTGGAGGTTCTGTCGACGCTGCGATCGTGCTGCCGTATTTCGCTCCTGCTCCTGTTGCCTGACATCTGAATCCTCTCTGCGCTGTGAACGGGCTGCCGTGTCCCGATTTTGCTCAGGTACACGGAATTCTAGGTTCTGTCGACGTTGCGTCCGTCCTGCCGTGTTTCGGTCCTGCTCCTGTTGCCTGACAACTGAATCCTCTCTGCGCTGTGAACGGGCTGCCGTGTCCCGATTTTGCTCAGGTACACGGAATTCTAGGTTCTGTCGACGTTGCGCCCGTCCTGCAGTGTTTCGCTCCTGCTCCTGTTGCCTGACATCTGAATCCTCTCTGCGATCTGAACGGGCTGCCGTGTCCCGAATTTGTTCAGGTACACGGTATTGTAGGTTCTGTCGACGTTGCGATCGTGCTGCCGTATTTCGCTCCTGCTCCTGTTGCCTGACAACTGAATTCTCTCTGCGATCTGAACGGGCTGCCGTGTCCCGAATTTGTTCAGGTACACGGTATTGGAGGTTCTGTCGACGCTGCGATCGTGCTGCCGTATTTCGCTCCTGCTCCTGTTGCCTGACAACTGAATCCTCTCTGCGCTGTGAACGAGCTGCCGTGTCCCGAATTTGTTCAGGTACACGGTATTGGAGGTTCTGTCGACGCTGCGATCGTGCTGCCGTATTTCGCTCCTGCTCCTGTTGCCTGACATCTGAATCCTCTCTGCGATCTGAACGGGCTGCCGTGTCCCGAATTTGTTCAGGTACACGGTATTGTAGGTTCTGTCGACGTTGCGATCGTGCTGCCGTATTTCGCTCCTGCTCCTGTTGCCTGACAACTGAATCCTCTCTGCGCTGTGAACGAGCTGCCGTGTCCCGAATTTGTTCAGGTACACGGTATTGGAGGTTCTGTCGACGCTGCGATCGTGCTGCCGTATTTCGCTCCTGCTCCTGTTGCCTGACATCTGAATCCTCTCTGCGATCTGAACGGGCTGCCGTGTCCCGAATTTGTTCAGGTACACGGTATTGTAGGTTCTGTCGACGTTGCGATCGTGCTGCCGTATTTCGCTCCTGCTCCTGTTGCCTGACAACTGAATCCTCTCTGCGCTGTGAACGAGCTGCCGTGTCCCGAATTTGTTCAGGTACACGGTATTGGAGGTTCTGTCGACGCTGCGATCGTGCTGCCGTATTTCGCTCCTGCTCCTGTTGCCTGACATCTGAATCCTCTCTGCGATCTGAACGGGCTGCCGTGTCCCGAATTTGTTCAGGTACACGGTATTGTAGGTTCTGTCGACGTTGCGATCGTGCTGCCGTATTTCGCTCCTGCTCCTGTTGCCTGACAACTGAATCCTCTCTGCGCTGTGAACGAGCTGCCGTGTCCCGAATTTGTTCAGGTACACGGTATTGGAGGTTCTGTCGACGCTGCGATCGTGCTGCCGTATTTCGCTCCTGCTCCTGTTGCCTGACATCTGAATCCTCTCTGCGATCTGAACGGGCTGCCGTGTCCCGAATTTGTTCAGGTACACGGTATTGGAGGTTCTGTCGACGTTGCGATCGTGCTGCCGTATTTCGCTCCTGCTCCTGTTGCCTGACAACTGAATTCTCTCTGCGATCTGAACGGGCTGCCGTGTCCCGAATTTGTTCAGGTACACGGTATTGGAGGTTCTGTCGACGCTGCGATCGTGCTGCCGTATTTCGCTCCTGCTCCTGTTGCCTGACAACTGAATCCTCTCTGCGCTGTGAACGAGCTGCCGTGTCCCGAATTTGTTCAGGTACACGGTATTGGAGGTTCTGTCGACGCTGCGATCGTGCTGCCGTATTTCGCTCCTGCTCCTGTTGCCTGACAACTGATTCTCTCTGCGATCTGAACGGGCTGCCGTGTCCCGAATTTGTTCAGGTACACGGTATTGTAGGTTCTGTCGACGTTGCGATCGTGCTGCCGTATTTCGCTCCTGCTCCTGTTGCCTGACAACTGAATTCTCTCTGCGATCTGAACGGGCTGCCGTGTCCCGAATTTGTTCAGGTACACGGTATTGGAGGTTCTGTCGACGCTGCGATCGTGCTGCCGTATTTCGCTCCTGCTCCTGTTGCCTGACAACTGAATCCTCTCTGCGCTGTGAACGAGCTGCCGTGTCCCGAATTTGTTCAGGTACACGGTATTGGAGGTTCTGTCGACGCTGCGATCGTGCTGCCGTATTTCGCTCCTGCTCCTGTTGCCTGACATCTGAATCCTCTCTGCGATCTGAACGGGCTGCCGTGTCCCGAATTTGTTCAGGTACACGGTATTGTAGGTTCTGTCGACGTTGCGATCGTGCTGCCGTATTTCGCTCCTGCTCCTGTTGCCTGACAACTGAATCCTCTCTGCGCTGTGAACGAGCTGCCGTGTCCCGAATTTGTTCAGGTACACGGTATTGGAGGTTCTGTCGACGCTGCGATCGTGCTGCCGTATTTCGCTCCTGCTCCTGTTGCCTGACAACTGAATCCTCTCTGCGCTGTGAACGAGCTGCCGTGTCCCGAATTTGTTCAGGTACACGGTATTGGAGGTTCTGTCGACGCTGCGATCGTGCTGCCGTATTTCGCTCCTGCTCCTGTTGCCTGACATCTGAATCCTCTCTGCGATCTGAACGGGCTGCCGTGTCCCGAATTTGTTCAGGTACACGGTATTGTAGGTTCTGTCGACGTTGCGATCGTGCTGCCGTATTTCGCTCCTGCTCCTGTTGCCTGACAACTGAATCCTCTCTGCGCTGTGAACGAGCTGCCGTGTCCCGAATTTGTTCAGGTACACGGTATTGGAGGTTCTGTCGACGCTGCGATCGTGCTGCCGTATTTCGCTCCTGCTCCTGTTGCCTGACATCTGAATCCTCTCTGCGATCTGAACGGGCTGCCGTGTCCCGAATTTGTTCAGGGACACGGTATTGTAGGTTCTGTCGACGTTGCGTCCGTCCTGCCGTATTTCGCTCCTGCTCCTGTTGCCTGACAACTGAATCCTCTCTGCGCTGTGAACGAGCTGCCGTGTCCCGAATTTGTTCAGGTACACGGTATTGGAGGTTCTGTCGACGCTGCGATCGTGCTGCCGTATTTCGCTCCTGCTCCTGTTGCCTGACATCTGAATCCTCTCTGAGCTGTGAACGGGCCGCCGTATCCCGAATTTGTACAGGTATACGGTATTCTGGGTTCTGTCGACGTTGCGCCCGTCCTGCCGTATTTCGCTCCTGCTCCTGTTGCCTGACAACTGAATTCTCTCTGCGATCTGAACGGGCTGCCGTGTCCCGAATTTGTTCAGGTACACGGAATTCTAGGTTCTGTCGACGTTGCGCCCGTCCTGCAGTGTTTCGCTCCTGCTCCTGTTGCCTGACATCTGAATCCTCTCTGCGATCTGAACGGGCTGCCGTGTCCCGAATTTGTTCAGGTACACGGTATTGTAGGTTCTGTCGACGCTGCGATCGTGCTGCCGTATTTCGCTCCTGCTCCTGTTGCCTGACAACTGAATCCTCTCTGCGCTGTGAACGAGCTGCCGTGTCCCGAATTTGTTCAGGTACACGGTATTGGAGGTTCTGTCGACGCTGCGATCGTGCTGCCGTATTTCGCTCCTGCTCCTGTTGCCTGACATCTGAATCCTCTCTGCGATCTGAACGGGCTGCCGTGTCCCGAATTTGTTCAGGTACACGGTATTGTAGGTTCTGTCGACGTTGCGATCGTGCTGCCGTATTTCGCTCCTGCTCCTGTTGCCTGACAACTGAATCCTCTCTGCGCTGTGAACGAGCTGCCGTGTCCCGAATTTGTTCAGGTACACGGTATTAGGAGGTTCTGTCGACGCTGCGATCGTGCTGCCGTATTTCGCTCCTGCTCCTGTTGCCTGACAACTGAATCCTCTCTGCGCTGTGAACGAGCTGCCGTGTCCCGAATTTGTTCAGGTACACGGTATTGGAGGTTCTGTCGACGCTGCGATCGTGCTGCCGTATTTCGCTCCTGCTCCTGTTGCCTGACATCTGAATCCTCTCTGCGATCTGAACGGGCTGCCGTGTCCCGAATTTGTTCAGGTACACGGTATTGTAGGTTCTGTCGACGTTGCGATCGTGCTGCCGTATTTCGCTCCTGCTCCTGTTGCCTGACAACTGAATCCTCTCTGCGCTGTGAACGAGCTGCCGTGTCCCGAATTTGTTCAGGTACACGGTATTGGAGGTTCTGTCGACGCTGCGATCGTGCTGCCGTATTTCGCTCCTGCTCCTGTTGCCTGACATCTGAATCCTCTCTGCGATCTGAACGGGCTGCCGTGTCCCGAATTTGTTCAGGTACACGGTATTGTAGGTTCTGTCGACGTTGCGATCGTGCTGCCGTATTTCGCTCCTGCTCCTGTTGCCTGACAACTGAATCCTCTCTGCGCTGTGAACGAGCTGCCGTGTCCCGAATTTGTTCAGGTACACGGTATTGGAGGTTCTGTCGACGCTGCGATCGTGCTGCCGTATTTCGCTCCTGCTCCTGTTGCCTGACATCTGAATCCTCTCTGAGCTGTGAACGGGCCGCCGTATCCCGAATTTGTACAGGTATACGGTATTCTGGGTTCTGTCGACGTTGCGCCCGTCCTGCCGTATTTCGCTCCTGCTCCTGTTGCCTGACAACTGAATTCTCTCTGCGATCTGAATTTGTTCAGGTACACGGTATTGTAGGTTCTGTCGACGTTGCGATCGTGCTGCCGTATTTCGCTCCTGCTCCTGTTGCCTGACAACTGAATTCTCTCTGCGATCTGAACGGGCTGCCGTGTCCCGAATTTGTTCAGGTACACGGTATTGGAGGTTCTGTCGACGCTGCGATCGTGCTGCCGTATTTCGCTCCTGCTCCTGTTGCCTGACAACTGAATCCTCTCTGCGCTGTGAACGAGCTGCCGTGTCCCGAATTTGTTCAGGTACACGGTATTGGAGGTTCTGTCGACGCTGCGATCGTGCTGCCGTATTTCGCTCCTGCTCCTGTTGCCTGACATCTGAATCCTCTCTGCGATCTGAACGGGCTGCCGTGTCCCGAATTTGTTCAGGTACACGGTATTGTAGGTTCTGTCGACGTTGCGATCGTGCTGCCATATTTCGCTCCTGCTCCTGTTGCCTGACAACTGAATTCTCTCTGCGATCTGAACGGACTGCCGTGTCCCGAATTTGTTCAGGTACACGGTATTGGAGGTTCTGTCGACGCTGCGATCGTGCTGCCGTATTTCGCTCCTGCTCCTGTTGCCTGACAACTGAATCCTCTCTGCGCTGTGAACGAGCTGCCGTGTCCCGAATTTGTTCAGGTACACGGTATTGGAGGTTCTGTCGACGCTGCGATCGTGCTGCCGTATTTCGCTCCTGCTCCTGTTGCCTGACATCTGAATCCTCTCTGCGATCTGAACGGGCTGCCGTGTCCCGAATTTGTTCAGGTACACGGTATTGTAGGTTCTGTCGACGTTGCGATCGTGCTGCCGTATTTCGCTCCTGCTCCTGTTGCCTGACATCTGAATCCTCTCTGAGCTGTGAACGGGCCGCCGTATCCCGAATTTGTACAGGTATACGGTATTCTGGGTTCTGTCGACGTTGCGCCCGTCCTGCCGTATTTCGCTCCTGCTCCTGTTGCCTGACAACTGAATCCTCTCTGCGATCTGAACGGGCTGCCGTGTCCCGAATTTGTTCAGGTACACGGTATTGGAGGTTCTGTCGACGCTGCGATCGTGCTGCCGTATTTCGCTCCTGCTCCTGTTGCCTGACATCTGAATCCTCTCTGCGCTGTGAACGGGCTGCCGTGTCCCGATTTTGCTCAGGTACACGGAATTCTAGGTTCTGTCGACGTTGCGTCCGTCCTGCCGTGTTTCGGTCCTGCTCCTGTTGCCTGACAACTGAATCCTCTCTGCGCTGTGAACGGGCTGCCGTGTCCCGATTTTGCTCAGGTACACGGAATTCTAGGTTCTGTCGACGTTGCGCCCGTCCTGCAGTGTTTCGCTCCTGCTCCTGTTGCCTGACATCTGAATCCTCTCTGCGATCTGAACGGGCTGCCGTGTCCCGAATTTGTTCAGGTACACGGTATTGTAGGTTCTGTCGACGTTGCGATCGTGCTGCCGTATTTCGCTCCTGCTCCTGTTGCCTGACAACTGAATTCTCTCTGCGATCTGAACGGGCTGCCGTGTCCCGAATTTGTTCAGGTACACGGTATTGGAGGTTCTGTCGACGCTGCGATCGTGCTGCCGTATTTCGCTCCTGCTCCTGTTGCCTGACAACTGAATCCTCTCTGCGCTGTGAACGAGCTGCCGTGTCCCGAATTTGTTCAGGTACACGGTATTGGAGGTTCTGTCGACGCTGCGATCGTGCTGCCGTATTTCGCTCCTGCTCCTGTTGCCTGACATCTGAATCCTCTCTGCGATCTGAACGGGCTGCCGTGTCCCGAATTTGTTCAGGTACACGGTATTGTAGGTTCTGTCGACGTTGCGATCGTGCTGCCGTATTTCGCTCCTGCTCCTGTTGCCTGACAACTGAATCCTCTCTGCGCTGTGAACGAGCTGCCGTGTCCCGAATTTGTTCAGGTACACGGTATTGGAGGTTCTGTCGACGCTGCGATCGTGCTGCCGTATTTCGCTCCTGCTCCTGTTGCCTGACATCTGAATCCTCTCTGCGATCTGAACGGGCTGCCGTGTCCCGAATTTGTTCAGGTACACGGTATTGTAGGTTCTGTCGACGTTGCGATCGTGCTGCCGTATTTCGCTCCTGCTCCTGTTGCCTGACAACTGAATCCTCTCTGCGCTGTGAACGAGCTGCCGTGTCCCGAATTTGTTCAGGTACACGGTATTGGAGGTTCTGTCGACGCTGCGATCGTGCTGCCGTATTTCGCTCCTGCTCCTGTTGCCTGACATCTGAATCCTCTCTGCGATCTGAACGGGCTGCCGTGTCCCGAATTTGTTCAGGTACACGGTATTGTAGGTTCTGTCGACGTTGCGATCGTGCTGCCGTATTTCGCTCCTGCTCCTGTTGCCTGACAACTGAATCCTCTCTGCGCTGTGAACGAGCTGCCGTGTCCCGAATTTGTTCAGGTACACGGTATTGGAGGTTCTGTCGACGCTGCGATCGTGCTGCCGTATTTCGCTCCTGCTCCTGTTGCCTGACATCTGAATCCTCTCTGCGATCTGAACGGGCTGCCGTGTCCCGAATTTGTTCAGGTACACGGTATTGGAGGTTCTGTCGACGTTGCGATCGTGCTGCCGTATTTCGCTCCTGCTCCTGTTGCCTGACAACTGAATTCTCTCTGCGATCTGAACGGGCTGCCGTGTCCCGAATTTGTTCAGGTACACGGTATTGGAGGTTCTGTCGACGCTGCGATCGTGCTGCCGTATTTCGCTCCTGCTCCTGTTGCCTGACAACTGAATCCTCTCTGCGCTGTGAACGAGCTGCCGTGTCCGGAATTTGTTCAGGTACACGGTATTGGAGGTTCTGTCGACGCTGCGATCATGCTGCCGTATTTCGCTCCTGCTCCTGTTGCCTGACATCTGAATCCTCTCTGCGATCTGAACGGGCTGCCGTGTCCCGAATTTGTTCAGGTACACGGTATTGTAGATTCTGTCGACGTTGCGATCGTGCTGCCGTATTTCGCTCCTGCTCCTGTTGCCTGACAACTGAATTCTCTCTGCGATCTGAACGGGCTGCCGTGTCCCGAATTTGTTCAGGTACACGGTATTGGAGGTTCTGTCGACGCTGCGATCGTGCTGCCGTATTTCGCTCCTGCTCCTGTTGCCTGACAACTGAATCCTCTCTGCGCTGTGAACGAGCTGCCGTGTCCCGAATTTGTTCAGGTACACGGTATTGGAGGTTCTGTCGACGCTGCGATCGTGCTGCCGTATTTCGCTCCTGCTCCTGTTGCCTGACATCTGAATCCTCTCTGCGATCTGAACGGGCTGCCGTGTCCCGAATTTGTTCAGGTACACGGTATTGTAGGTTCTGTCGACGTTGCGATCGTGCTGCCGTATTTCGCTCCTGCTCCTGTTGCCTGACAACTGAATCCTCTCTGCGCTGTGAACGAGCTGCCGTGTCCCGAATTTGTTCAGGTACACGGTATTGGAGGAGGTTCTGTCGACGCTGCGATCGTGCTGCCGTATTTCGCTCCTGCTCCTGTTGCCTGACAACTGAATCCTCTCTGCGCTGTGAACGAGCTGCCGTGTCCCGAATTTGTTCAGGTACACGGTATTGGAGGTTCTGTCGACGCTGCGATCATGCTGCCGTATTTCGCTCCTGCTCCTGTTGCCTGACATCTGAATCCTCTCTGCGATCTGAACGGGCTGCCGTGTCCCGAATTTGTTCAGGGACACGGTATTGTAGGTTCTGTCGACGTTGCGTCCGCCCTGCCGTATTTCGCTCCTGCTCCTGTTGCCTGACAACTGAATCCTCTCTGCGCTGTGAACGAGCTGCCATGTCCCGAATTTGTTCAGGTACACGGTATTGGAGGTTCTGTCGATGCTGCGATCGTGCTGCCGTATTTCGCTCCTGCTCCTGTTGCCTGACATCTGAATCCTCTCTGAGCTGTGAACGGGCCGCCGTATCCCGAATTTGTACAGGTATACGGTATTCTGGGTTCTGTCGACGTTGCGCCCGTCCTGCCGTATTTCGCTCCTGCTCCTGTTGCCTGACAACTGAATTCTCTCTGCGATCTGAACGGGCTGCCGTGTCCCGAATTTGTTCAGGTACACGGTATTGTAGGTTCTGTCGACGTTGCGATCGTGCTGCCGTATTTCGCTCCTGCTCCTGTTGCCTGACAACTGAATTCTCTCTGCGATCTGAACGGGCTGCCGTGTCCCGAATTTGTTCAGGTACACGGTATTGGAGGTTCTGTCGACGCTGCGATCGTGCTGCCGTATTTCGCTCCTGCTCCTGTTGCCTGACAACTGAATCCTCTCTGCGCTGTGAACGAGCTGCCGTGTCCCGAATTTCTTCAGGTACACGGTATTGGAGGTTCTGTCGACGCTGCGATCGTGCTGCCGTATTTCGCTCCTGCTCCTGTTGCCTGACATCTGAATCCTCTCTGCGATCTGAACGGGCTGCCGTGTCCCGAATTTGTTCAGGTACACGGTATTGTAGGTTCTGTCGACGTTGCGATCGTGCTGCCGTATTTCGCTCCTGCTCCTGTTGCCTGACATCTGAATCCTCTCTGCGCTGTGAACGGGCCGCCGTATCCCGAATTTGTACAGGTATACGGTATTCTGGGTTCTGTCGACGTTGCGCCCGTCCTGCCATATTTCGCTCCTGCTCCTGTTGCCTGACAACTGAATCCTCTCTGCGCTGTGAACGAGCTGCCGTGTCCCGATTTTGTTCCGGTACACGGTACTGTACGTTCTGTCGACGTTGCGCTCGTCCTGCCCTGTTTCGGTCCTGCTCCTGTTGCCTGACAACTGAATCCTCTCTGCGCTGTGAACGGGCTGCCGTGTCCCGATTTTGCTCAGGTACACGGAATTCTAGGTTCTGTAGACGTTGCGCCCGTCCTGCAGTGTTTCGGTCCTGCTCCTGTTGCCTGACAACTGAATCCTCTCTGCGCTGTGAACGGGCTGCCGTATCTCGATTTTGTTCCGGTACACGGTACTGTACGTTCTGTCGACGTTGCGCTCGTCCTGCCGTGTTTCGGTCCTGCTCCTGTTGCCTGACAACTGAATCCTCTCTGCGCTGTGAACGGGCTGCCGTGTCCCGATTTTGCTCAGGTACACGGAATTCTAGGTTCTGTCGACGTTGCGCCCGTCCTGCAGTGTTTCGCTCCTGCTCCTGTTGCCTGACATCTGAATCCTCTCTGCGCTGTGAACGGGCTGCCGAATCTCGATTTTGTTCCGGTACACGGTACTGTACGTTCTGTCGACGTTGCGCTCGTCCTGCCGTGTTTCGCTCCTGCTCCTGATGCCTGACAACTGAATCCTCTCTGCGCTGTGAACGGGCTGCCGTGTCCCGATTTTGTTCAGGTACACGGAATTCTGGGTTCTGACGCCGTTGCGCTCGCGTTGTCGTGTTTCGCTCCTGCTCTTGCTGCCTATCATCTAAATTCTGGCGCCGCTGAGAATGTGCTATCCCATCTTGAATGCGCTGTGCACTTCTAAAACGTAAGCTGCGTCGCCTTTGAGAATGGTTCAAAGCGTCTTGATTACGTTCCATTTCCCGCAATTCAATATTGGCTTCACGTACAGCGGCTACATGATGGGCATGACGAACATTAATATTTGCCGCATTTCGTTGATAATAAGCTCGACTGCGTTCTCGACCGACCCGTCGTTGTGTCTCCTGCGATGACGAAGATACACGTGGCATTCTAAAAAGCTATGGTTAAAAAATAAATGGTAGAATAAAAACACAAAATTTCGGAACTTTAATTTAAAATTATAACTTTTTTTGGAAAATAACTGAGTGCCGATATTTATGAATTTAAAAAACTTTATAATTCCATAAACGAACATCAGATTATTTTTATTCATTTAATAAAGAAATTTAGCGTACCTTATCAAGTTGTTCCGGGTGTTAAAAAGATTCGTATGAGAAATTTTTCACTTTAAATTACAATCACTTTTGATATTTCACTTTAAATTACGGTTACTTTTGATATTCACTTTAAATTACTACTACTCTTCACTTTAATTTTGAGATTACTTTTCACAATTATTTCTTTTAGAAATACACTCTTTATTAGGATTACTTTTTCACTTTGTCACGATCACTTTATATTATATTTACTTTTTATTTCTCCGCTGTCTGTTCTTTTATTTTATATGTATTTATTGTGTGTTTGCAACCCAACTATTTGATGTTATCACTTCAAAAGTTGAATTTTACTAAACCGCGAATTAAGAACTGCACTGATTATATATTATACGCCTCCACACAACAGGTAATTAAATGGAAAACGGTGGGTGTTAGATTCCACCCTTTTTAGGTACAAAAGGGCTGCATCCTTTTAGGTAATAAAGGGCTGCATCCTTTTTAGGTAAAAAGGGGCTGCATCCTTTTTAGGTAAAAAAGGTATGATGCCCCTTTAATAAAAGTTACAATTTTCGGAAATAACATTTCGGATATAAATGTGACCTGCATATTGCAACACACATCAATGCCTTAAAGGTCGTTTAACCCTTTACCTACGTGAACACTTGCACTTTTGCAATTTGTATAAAAATTGACTCAGCTTACAATTCAACACAGGTGCATTCCGAAATTATTTCCATTATTTTCATAGAAATTTCTAGTTACACGGATCTACCTTTAAGAAATAACGACAGTAAGAAAGATTCTAATTCATTTTTAACGAGAAAGCATTTGATAACTATTAAAACGGCTGCCCAACTACAACTATTTTTGTGCAATGCATTATTTATCGTCCGATGTTAAAAAGCAAGGCAAGAAATGAGGTAAAATTAAAAACATTGATATTTCGTTTCTTAATAATTACTTGAAAAGCATCCAAATTGATGTCGGATAAAGTTTACCGATTCTGATCAAACTTATTGAAAATGATAAGAAACATATTAAACTTATTAATAATTAATAAAAAGTTGTTGATAATGACTTGTAAAACAACTAAGTCCTTATTTTCGACCGATCGCTCCTAAGGGAGCAATATGACCGATTCTGATAAAATTTGATAGATGTGGTGAGGATTATATAAAACTCACAAACACCAAATTTAGCTATATGATATAGTCGACCGATTCTGATGAAACTTGATATATGTGTTGAGGATTATATAAAACTCACAAACACCAAATTAAGTGACATTCGATTGTAAAACAACAGACTTATTGATTTGAACCCTATTCGTGACCGATCGTTCCTATGGGAGCTATATGATATAGTCGATCGATTCTGATGAAACTTGGTATATGAGTTGAAGATTATATAAAACTCACAAACACCAAATTTAGTGACATTCGATTGAAAAACAACCTTATTCCTGACCGATCGTTCCTATGGAAGCTATATGATATAGTCATCCGATTCTGATAAAACTTAGTACATGTATTGAGGATTATATAAAACTCACAAACACCAAATTAAGTGACATTCGATTGTAAAACAACAGACTTATTGATTTGAACCCTATTCTTGACCGATCCTTCCTATGGGAGCTATATGATATAGTCGATCGATTCTGATGAAACTTGGTATATGTATGTGCTGAGGATTACATAAAACTCACAAACACCAAATTAAGTGACATTGGATTGAAAAACAACTGAGTTATTGATGTTAAACCCTATTCCTGACCGATCGTTCCTATGGAAGCTATATGATATAGTCATCCGATTCTGATAAAACTTAGTACATGTATTGAGGATTATATAAAACTCACAAACACCAAATTAAGTGACATTCGATTGAAAAACAACTGAGTTATTGATGTTAAATCTTATTCCTGACCGATCGTTCCTATGGGAGCTATATGATATAGTCATCTGATCGGGATGATTCCGAGATATACAATGCCTGCAGCAAAAAGAAGCCTAGGTGCAAAATTTCAGCTCTGTAGCTCCAAGGGTCTCGGAGGAGATTGCGTTGATCCAGACAGACGGACAGACGGTCAGACGGACATGGCTATATCAACTCAGCTCATCATGCTGATCAAGAATATATATACTTTATATAGTCGGAGATGCTTCCTTCTATGCGTTGCAAACTTCTGACCAAAATTAATATACCCTTTTTGCAAGGGTATAAAAATTAAAACAAATTTTTTTTTCCCCGATTGTTCCTATGACAGCTATAGCATATAGTCGACCGATTCTGATAAAACTTAAAAGATATATTTCTTTTTATATAAAATTGTCAAATAACAAATTTCGTGACGATTGCTTCAAAAACACCGAAGTTATTGATCAAAAATTATATTTTTGACTAATCGTTCCTATGGGAGCTATATGATATAGTCGACCGATTCTGATAAAACTTGGTATATGTGTTGAGGATTATATAAAACTCACAAACACCAAATTTAGTGACATTCGATTGAAAAACAACAGAGTTATTGATGTTAAACCTTATTCCTGACCGATCGTTCCTATGGGAGCTATATGATATAGTCATCCGATCGGGATGATTCCGAGATATACAATGCCTGCAGCAAAAAGAAGCCTAGGTGCAAAATTTCAGCTCTGTAGCTCCAAGGGTCTCGGAGGAGATTGCGTTGATCCAGACAGACGGAGGGACGGACATTTCTATATCAACTCAGCTCATCATGGTGATCAAGATCATTCGCATTCGCACTTCTTCGTGGATTGACGTGTTTTTTTTCGCTCCTGCTTAAATATTAATTTTCGGGTTAAAATCATTGAGATTGACTCTATAAATTTTTTTAATATTACAGTGTTAACTTTGTTAATAACATAAAACCAATCCATCGATTTGAATTTGCGCAATTTCTATTTAATTATTCAAACGCAAAATCAAAGCATTAAACTTATTGTTTCTGAACAACAACAAACCCTACACAGTTGTTGCTGTTCTTGTTAATCTTTGCTCTTGTGTTTGTACTTCTTACCGTTTCAATTTGCTCTCGCGCTCTCGCCCACACATTGTTGTTGCATGTGCATTGTTTGTGGCTCTCCCGCTCTTCTTTAATTCCTTTTGTTCGTGCTCGCATCTTTGCACCGCGTACAAGTGACACGTGTAACTGTGTAATTTCTCTTAGATATTTTCAATCTTTCTCTGCAAGTTTGACCCAAGTGTCGAATTTGCTTTAAAACTGAGTGAGTTTTTTCTTTGGCTTTTTTCTGTGAAATTTTTTTTTCTTGTTTCAATTAATACTTGCAATTAATTTTATGTCTGTCTGCTCTAATAAAAAGTGTTTAAACCCCCCCGCGCCCCATAACGCATTTCTCGCATGTTGGCTGTGTGAAAATGTCATGCACGTTAAGTGTGCTGGCTACACAGCCAAGGTAAGAGATAGCTTGGAGCAAAAAGGGGGCCTCAAATGGGGATGTGACTCATGCCGAGAAGTTGAAATCGAGATGAGGGTATTTATGAGGCAGACCAGGGATAGGTTTAAAAAACTCTCATCTAGTTTTCGTAAACTCTACGACGAGTTTAATGCTGTGGAGACGGAATTTAGTAGCTATAAGCTGCTGAATGAGTCTCCAAAGCGAAAGAAAACTAGTGTGCGTAACTTGTCCCCGCATCTGCCGATACCTAACTTAGTCTCGGCCGCGATGTCACATTCACCATCTCAAGACACAAATCCGCCGCAGCTAATATCGTTTACAACCCCCATCCCGCATGGTGGCCGTAAGGATGAGGCGATTTCCGTTTCTCCAGGAAATGGTCTCTCCTTGCAGACGAATGTAGCTGTAGTTTCCGAAAAGTCTGGGCAATCATCAAGTATTGTTATTGCCGATAGTCGTCCAGTTAGAGGCACACTTACGGACAGTCAAGGCGACTCAATCGCGACATCTAGAGACGCCATTGATTTAAGGCCTGGCTCCCGTAGGCCTCTGACTGGAGTTCCACCAAAGAAACATATCTTTGTTTCTAGACTTGATCCCGAACATTCGTCGGATGATGTCTTAGCATATATTAAGACAAAAGTTCAAGTCTCCAAAATAGTGGTGGAAAAATTCAAGTTCAATTATTCAAGGGAGATATCTTCCTTTAAAATAGGTGTCCCGGTCGAACTGTTTGATTGCATTTGTAGTAACAGTTTTTGGCCGGATCACATCTTAGTAAAAGAATACACGGCCAAAAAGAAAACTCAGAGGTCTGTCAAGCTTTCAATCCCTCCCAATTCCTTGCCTTCTGGAACGCCAGCATCTGCTGGTGTCCAAAAAAACTAGTTTCGTCCCTTTCTCTGGCCTATCAGAATGTAAGAGGACTTAAATCTAAGCTTCCTAGACTATATGTAGATAGTTTAGCATTTGACTTTAAAATTTTAGTGTTTACAGAGACATGGCTTAAACCTGATATTAACGATGCATCCGTTCTTTCTTCAAAATTTTCAATTTATAGGTGTGATCGGACTTCTCGTGTAGACGGAGGAGTTTTGATTGCGGGGGACTCTGCATATATTCTGACCAGATTCATCTACCTGATAATCAGGAAATTGAGTTTGTCAGTGTCAAGGTTGGACTTAAATCCTTCTCGGTCTACATCACTTGTTCTTATATCCCGCCACAATCCGACATGACGGTATACATTAAACATTTAGAATATATTCAACATGTTTCATCATTACTTTCTAATAGGGACATATTGATTGTCTTTGGTGATTTTAATCTACCTGAAATAGCATGGTCCCCTTCTGACGAGTCTGGCCTGCTGCTCCCTTGTACTTCACATTTATTTATTGATGGCCTGTTCGAGTTATCATTAACTCAAATAAATCCAGTGCGTAATAAAAATGGAAGATCTTTGGATCTGATATTCGTGTTGGATTCTACCAACTACGCAGTCACTAGAATTGACCCTCTTGTCTTTCCAGAAGACAACTTTCATTCCACTTTGGAATTAACTGTTGATCTGCCGTTTCGTGCACCAATTGTTAGTGCCTGCCCTGTGCTCAAATCCCGTAACTTTCGTAAAACTAACTTTGTCAAACTAAATAGTCTCATTCTTTCAACAGATTGGTCCTCCTTGTACAGATGTTCAGACATGATTCAAGCTATTTCTTTGTTTTATAATACTCTCGATTCTCTTTTTGAAGTTTGTGTCCCATTGAGGACTCCGGTGTTGTCTCACAGACCTCCCTGGTTTTCTCGCGAGTTATCCAACTTGAAGAATGTGAAATCGAGATATTATAGAAAGTATAAGAAATCGGGTCGTTCTTCAGACTTTGCTCTATACGCAGTTGCACGTTCTAACTTTATGATGCTTAATGCAGAATGCTATAAAAATTACCTTCAGCGTTGTAAATTAGAGTTTTCCCGCGACCCGAAGCGATTTTATAATTTTGTCAATACTAAACGTAAGACATCTATCCACCCATCTTGTTTATCTTTTGAAAATATCACAGCCGACTCTGATCAAGCAATTGCTGATCTGTTTGCTGATTTTTTCACATCTACTTACTCCTCAGTAGAATATCGAGCAAATCTTCCGTATCATTATCAGTTAAGAAAATCTAATTGTATCTGTATTCCTTCGATCGAAGAAAGCTCGCTCCATAGCGTGCTTAATTCAGTAAAACCTGTGTACTCACCTGGTCCTGATGGTATACCTGGATGTGTAATAAGGTTTTGCGCCGCGGCATTATGTAAGCCAATTCAAAAACTTTTTCTATTGTCCGTTAAATCTTCAACTTTTCCATCCATTTGGAAGGAATCCTATATAATTCCTCTCCATAAAACTGGTAGGAAATCCGATGCATCTAACTATAGGGGTATTTCTAAATTGTCCGCTATTCCTAAAGCTTTTGAAAAGTTAATTACTTCTCAACTGCAACATTTTTGTAGTTCTATAATTTCACCATCGCAGCATAGATTTGTGAAACGTAGATCTACAACCACTAACCTTTTAGAATTTACATCATTGACGATCGAAGGATTTCGGAATGCAAGGCAAACTGATGTCATATATACTGATTTCAGCAAGGCTTTTGATTCTGTTAATCATACGCTACTTCTCCCTAAATTAAATAACATTGGCTTCCCTAGCCCTTTAGTTTCCTGGATTCGGGAATATCTGACAGGCAGATCACAGAAGGTTCTTTTCAAATCTTTATATTCTAGGTCCATAAATGTGACTTCGGGAGTGCCCCAGGGCAGTCATCTGGGACCATTGCTTTTTACTCTTTTTATCAATGATCTTCCGTCTGTTATAAATCATTCTCATGTCCTTATGTACGCAGATGATGTTAAGCTTTGTCTTAGTTACAAAGATATTATCTCTCCCTGTCGGTTACAATCTGATCTTCAAAATTTTCAGTCGTGGTGTCAAAATAATTTGTTAAGTTTAAATCCAACCAAATGCAAGGTCATGACTTTTCACAGAAATACTCCTCAGTTGGTAACTTATTTTCTTAATGACATCCCACTAAAACGTTTTCATGAGATGAACGATTTGGGCGTCCTTATGGACTATAAATTAACCTTTAAATCTCATATCTCCGCTACTGTAGGTAAAGCTATGGGTGTTCTTGGGTTTGTTAAACGATGGTCAAAGGAGTTTGATGACCCTTATACAACCAAAATTCTTTTTACCTCATTGGTTCGTCCTATTTTAGAATATGGATCTTGCATATGGTCTCCTCAATATGACTCACACAAATCAAGAATAGAATCTGTCCAAAAACAGTTCCTACTCTTTGCTCTTCGTGGTCTGAACTGGGATCGCAATATCAATCTGCCATCGTACTCTAGTAGACTTCTTCTTGTTAACCTACCATCTCTTACTAATCGTAGAATAATGCTTGGTGTGAATTTTATGCACAAGCTCCTTAATGGTGATATAGACTCTCCTAAGCTATTGAGCCAAGTAAATCTATCAGTTCCTTGTAGGCCTACTAGAAATTTTATACCTCTATCTCTTCCCCGCTGTACCACTAACTATGCTCTGCATGAACCTTTCCGAGTACTTTGTTCTGATTACAATCGACTTTACTGTGTAATCAGTTCGGAGCTCTCTCTTCCTACATTAAAAACATCTATCCTTTTACATTTAGCTCGTAACTAGTTATAGTTTTCGTTTCTTGTCTGTTTTGTGGAATGTCCCCGCGACTCGAGCCGTGCGTCATGCGGCTAGCGCCCCTCGGTCGGTTGGGCGGGAGGTTGTGGGCACTTAGTGCACCCGATGGGATTCGCGCGAAAAAAAAGAAAAAAAAAATATATATGTATATACTTTATATAGTCGGATATGCTTCCTTCTATGCGTTGCAAACTTCTGACCAAAATTAATATACACTTTTGCAAGTGTATAAAAATAATATTCTTTTCAATTTAGTTTATAAATGTGTTTAAGTCACTGTATGTCTTGTCTTTTTCACATCTTACTTAATACTGAGCTCAAATGCTTTCGAATAGTTGAGAGAGCTTTTGTGCTTAGATCTAGCTTGTAATCTCTCACTGTTAAATGTAGGCGAAGAGAGAGAGAACAAGAACTTCGACTACATAACTTCTCCATCGCCTAAGTTAAGACTCTCCTGAGTTTTAAAATTTTTTTATACACATACAAGTGTTAGGAACTTAACTATAGTAGATTATGTCACATTTGAAGTGTGATATTTCTTCTTTCTTTTTGTGTTGGAGCTATGTACATTACTTAAATAAAATTTTCTATATTTTGGTTCATTTTTGTGTGTTAGAGACTTTTAGTTTTTTATATATCCTTCCTTTCTAGTTTCTTCAAAATTTTCTCTCGTTTGATTTAAAGACGTAATGTAATGTTCTTTATATTTTACAATGTTATTATATATAATTTTTTTGTCACAATTTCCACAATATTCATTGGTCTATCTTGTATTGTTGAGTGGTAGCTGTTATTATAATATTCTACAGCTTTATTAACTTTATCTTTGATTGATAGATCTTTGTTTTCAAGATATATACTTCTTATCTTTTCTGTCAGAGTGTTATGGAATCTTTCAACGTCTGCATTACCAGTGTGACTGTTCGGTTTCACAAAATATACTTCTATGTTCTCATTTCTTAAATATTCTTTTATATTTACCCTATTAAATTCATTGTCAGTTATTAATTTTTCAAAACTTCCTTTTTGGGATTTGTACAAACGCATCTTTTCGATTATAGTTTGTAACAGTAACAAATTTTGAAAATCGGTCAATAAAAGTTAGAAAATTACATTTTGAATTTGTATAGATATCCATATGAATGATTTTTTTTATATCGTTTGGTGTTTCCGTAAGTTTCAATTTTTCTTTTACTGGGTTCCTATCATATTTACACCGATTACAAATGTCACAATTGTTAATATACTTTTGGGTGTAATATTGAAGTTTTGCAAAGTAAATAATATTTTTTTTTAAACTTTGGTAGTTTTCATTTATACCTGAATGACCAGTATTATATTTATGGAATTTATATTTTTGAAATTTGTTGTATATATGGTCGTTATATTCGCTAAATCCTACTTTGCCTTTTATGATATGATTCTTCAAAATTTCTTCCATTGTAAATAAATTTTCTTATTTCTATTCTTATATTCAAACTTCATAGTTTTCTTATCTGTTAGGATGATTTGTATTTTAAATCTATTAACAACTGTTTCTAAATTACCTGAGATAGTTGTGTCCGCGAAATCTTCAGCCTGTGTATGTTGTGTACTACTGTCATCGACATTGTTTTCTAAAGATTTACAAGATTCAGCTGTGTTTACGGCACAAATTTTGTCGTTGCTTATTCGACTTCAAAAATCAGCTGCCTGGTTATCCTTTCCTTTAATGTATGATACGTTTATATTAAATTCGCTAAGCTTAACAAGCCATCTATAAAGTAATTCATAAAGTTCTTTTCCGTTATATTTAATTAGCAGCCACTTAAGTGGTTGGTGATCAGACAAAATGTCGAATCCGACTCCATAGATACATAGGCGGAAATAAGCTGTTGCCCACACTATAGCTAGTAATTCCTTTTGTATAGAAGAATAGTTCTTCTCATGGTCATTCAATGTACGACTTGCATAGCAAATAGGATGACCATCTTGTTGCAAAACAGCACCGAAAGCTATGTATGTATATTACTAGCATCAGTAATGAGCTGAAATTTTTTAAATCCGGATACTTAAGTACCGGTGCCTCTGTTATGATTCTTTTTAATTTGTCAAATGCAATCATAAAGTTGGGTTCATTGACATCAATCTTAGCATCCTTTTTAAGGCATTTAGTCAATGGATAAGCTACTTGGGAGAAATCCTTTATGAACTTTCTATAATTCCCGATGATTCCTAGGAAAGCTCTAATTTGTTTAACATTTCTCGGAGTTTTAATCTGAAGAATGCTGTTAACTTTTGCTGGGTTAGGCTTAACTCCTTCGGGGGTTAAAACAAATAAACTGAGTTTCTTTGGAAAAGAAATTGCATTTGTTGATTTGAATCTTAAGATTTGCTTCAGAAAGTTTTTTGAAAATTGTATGAATATGGCCAACATGTTCCGAAAAACTAGTTGAAAAAATATAAATGTCATCAAGGTAGACGACACAAATTCTATTTATTTCTTCTTTTAAGACTTTGTAAAACTTTGAAATGTGGCAGGAGCGTTTTTAAGCCAAAATGGCATCCGATTAAACTCGTAATGTCCGTGGGGGGTAGAAAACGCTGTCTTTTCGCTATCTTGTTCCTAAACAAGAATTTGGTGAAAGCCATTCGCGAGATCTATAGTAGAAAAATATTGCGCTCTTCCTAACTTATCTAATATACCTTCTATATTAGGGATAGGAAACTTATCATCTACTGTGTTTTCGTTCAGTTTACGGTAATCGATAACTATACGCCACTTTTTTTCCACTGTTATCAGTTTTTTTGGGTACAAGCCAGAAAGGGGCATTATATGGATAATTGCTTTTTCGTATTATTCCTTGTTGTAGCATCTCCTCAATTGGCTTATATATTTCTTGCTCATGTATTTGAGGGTATCTATAAATCTTACTATATAGAGGTTTATGTACTACTGTTTTTATCTGATGTTCAATAATGTTTGTATTGCTAAGACACTGACCTTCAAGAAATATTAATTTTTTGAATCTACTTAAAATCTTTGTTAGAGCATTGTTTTCTTCTTGATTTAAATCATTGAAAAGGATTTTTTGTGTTCTATCATCTATTTTGATTGGTTCAATTTGATTTAGCTCATCAAAGTATGGTGAGCTATCTTTAAATTTAAGAGTTTTATTATTAATCGTAATTGTATTTTGATAAAAATCAATAATAGCATTTAACGGCTTAAGAATGTTTTGGCCTATAATAGCATCGAATGATTTGTTATTAAATGTTGTCAATTTCCAACTCATTGTGGCATCTTCTTTAAATTCAAGAGGCAAATCAGTTATAATTTCTTGCGTTATTAGCGATCTTGAATTTAGAGATGAAAAGGATATTGGATGAGACAAAGTTCTTCAAGGATATTGTAACAATTTATCCCTATCTAACATGGAAGTTGTTAAACCAGTATCAATCAAGGCAGTTATCATTTCATTGTTTATAGTTAATTTTATCAACGGAAATGATTTTTCGAGGCAACTATATGAAAATTTGCGTGGCAAGAACAATTCTTTGGCTCAGACATTGATTCAGAAGTGATGTTTTGATTTTGATTAACATTTTTAACTTGGTTATAATTAGTTTTATCTCCTTCGACGTGATCGATCTCCATTTTTGAAACATGGCTTTGTTGATTTGTACAGTTCTGATTTGAATTTATATTTTGTATTCCTGATCGAATGTTTCCTGAATTAGCTTTTACATTTTGTAAATTGTTGTTGTGTTTTGCATTCTGATCTTGATTATTATAATTTGATTTGTAAAATCTGTCTCTTTGATTATTTTGGTATTGATAATTTTGATTTTCCGTTTTGTTAGATTTTATCATTACTTTGTAAAAATTTTGGTTTATGATTTTGATTTCTAATTAGACCTTCGGTTTCTAATTAATCGAAAGCTTCTCTTAAATTTTTTACATTTCTATTAATTACGACTGAAGCTAAATTTACATCGATAATATTCAAGAATGTTCTTAACATACCTTCTTCAACATTTTTGGGACTAAATTCCAAATGCTTTAAGTTATCATATTCATATTTTTCATTAATTTTACACATTATATTTCTTAAGGACTTAAAATATTCTGTAATGTCGTTTTTATTACTTAGCACAAACGCCTCTTGGTAAAGTTGATTATAAGACTCCTTTACGCCAAAATTACGAATAAGTCGAATAAAACGGCTCTGCATTCTCGATGGTCCTTACAACATGTAGAGCTGCGCCTTGGATTTTGTTGAGGATGACACGGCGAAAGATGTAGACTCCTGCAGTAGATGTGGGAGGTATGAATGGAAATATCATCTCCATTTCACGAATATATGATGATAGAGCCCTTTAGTTTTCTCCTTTGTACTCGTGAATTTGGTGGGCATCCTTAAGAATGTCCCCAAACGATAAAGTAAACTCGTTTGTCATTGCTATCAAATTTTTTTTTCTAGCCGTTAAGTTCCTGATCTTCTTTATAATATATATTAATAAAACTAGTTCTATTAGTTCTCGTCACCAATCGATGTCTATCGTTCTTGTGAACTTGTCATCGAACCAATAGTGAACAGAACTAGTTCGCTCCGAGATGCTGGTGTATGTGGGTGCAACTGCTGGTTTAAACACACGATCACACATCCATACAGATATGAGTACAGTTGCAACTTGCAAATGCCGGCACGAAGCACAAATTCACTCAAAACTACACTTAAGTGAGTATGTATTTCGATGTTCTTTGGTTACTCCGTCGACTGCGCCAGTTTTGTTAACACTAGTCTGTAAAATTTAATTAAATAAAAATAATATTCTTTTCTTTGGTGCTTAGATCTAGTTTGTAATCTCTCACTGTTAAATGTAGGCGAAGAAAGAGAGAACAAGAACTTCAACTACATAACCCGTGTTGCCGTTTTAGCGTTTTTCCCCCCAGAATTGGGGTTTTTATACCCTGTACCCATAGGGTAAAAGGGTATATTAAAGTCGCTAAAATGTATGTAACAGGCAGAAGGAGAATTTTCCGACCCTATAAAGTATATTTATTCTTGATCAGTATCAATAGCGAAGTCGATTGAGACATGTCCGTCTGTCCGTCCGTCCGTATGAACACCGAGATCTCAGAGACTATAAGAACTATAACGACCAAATTTGGTGTCAACATCCGTCTATTGTATAACAGATCAAGTTTATTTTAAATTTTTGCCACGCCCACTTCCGCCACCGCAATTCGGGAAAAACCTATGACTAAAGCAATATTAAAGATTTCGTATTCTTATTTGGCATGCACATTAATATAGCCAAAATGCACCAGCTGACTAAATTTAACCGAAATCGGACAATAATTATCGGAGATATACGTATTTCCGTTTTGTACTGAAACGCCCCTTGAAAATGGGCTGTTAAGTGTGAGCGAGATAGCATGCGTTCGCTGTTGCTGCATGCTAGGAGAATTTTTTTTGTTAATTGATGGCGATTTTGATCGTATTTGACTTTATTGAGTACTTTTACTTGGTACAGGGTATACTCAATGTCGGCAGGGACGACTTGCTTGCTTCATTTGAATTGCGATTGCGGGAAAAATTTTAAAACAGCGGGAAGACGCTAATTTAGCTTTTTTTCAAATCGAATTAGGGTTTTTTGTGCATCGAAGAATATTTTCATAAATTTGCATTATTTAAGCTTTTACAGCACTAAAGCATTATCGATAGTATATCGATATAAATTCATACAACTCTTGCCTTGTGCCACATGGCTTGTGGTCTGTGTGATTTCTGAAGCGCGAAGAACATTTGTAAAAAGTGATTATGTGTAAAGTTTACAAACAAAAAGTACGCGATGCGTAGCTGCAGGACAGCGATTTTAAAGAGTGGCTTCGAAAAGACCTTACCGATTTGACAAGGGCCTACTGCAGCTATTGCAAATGCGGAGTAGCCGCAAAACTGAGTGATTTACGAGCACATGCTGTCACCAAAAAGCACGTGAGTTCTATGAGCGGCTTTTCGCAAGCGAACAAAATTCATTTCGTGCCATTGCCAACCAAAACATTGGAGCACGAAGCTGCGCTCTGCCTTTTCGTGGCAAAGCATAGTGCCATTGCATCGGTGGATCATCTTGGAGTTTTATGCAGTCAACATTTCAATGACGACAGCACAGCAAAAAAAATCAAGCTGCACCATACAAAATGTACGCACATCATTAAGAATGTTTTGGCGTGCCATTTCAAGGAAGATCTGCGCAATGATATTGGTGACGCCAAATACAGTTTGTTATTAGACGAATCCACTGATATTAGTTTCTCGAAACTACTCGGTAAGTTTACATGGCTCTGTGTTTTTATAGTATTTAGCATCATGTCATGTTTTTAATGTCCCATGTACGTATGTTTTTGTGAAGGCGTAGTCATCAACTACTGTTCTGTAGAACGTAAAGAAATGGTGTCGACGTTTCTTAGCCTAGTAACTTTAGAAAGTGGAGATGCACTTTCGATTGTTAATGGTATCAAGGATGAACTGAACCGTTGGAAGTTGGACCTGAAGCATCTTATTGGAATTGGTACTGATAACGCAAGTGTGATGATTGGCTCGAAAAAAAGTCTTCGTAAAAGTGTATATGTTTTTGTCCTAATCATTGATTTGTAGCGAACTAATATTTACTATTTGGTGTCCTAAAAGAACCCGCTTAAAATACCGAGAGTTTGCGACACAAGATGGCTTTCAATTGAAATGGCCGTGAAACGCATTGTAGAGCAGTGGGAGTCGCTAAAACTGCATTTTCAATTGGCTGCGACGCGGGAGAAGTGCTATCAGGCACAAAGTCTGTGTATTTGCTTTTTCTCAAGCCAATTTTAAAAGAAATGCAGCATATAAATAAATACTTTCAAAGCAAAAGCGTTGACGCAACAAAATTGCTCAACGATTTAGTTTTTGCAATTAAATCGCTGCAGCAAAAAATATTACCACCTGACAAGGAAATATATGTTTTGACTGACAATGATTTTGAAAAACATATCGTCAATGATCTATACTTGGGCTATGATTTCGAAAAACATATAAAAAACTCGAATATAGCTCCAAAAGATGAAAAATCTATCAGAGAATGTTGCGCGCAATTTGTGATAGAGCTAATAAAGCAGTTGAAGCAAAGGTAACATTCCTTAAATTGAAATTAATTTTTTAATTTTTTTAATAGAATTTTTTCTTTAGACTTCCCGACAATTATAAATTACTAAAGCAAATTGATTCATTTGCAGTTAGTAATATTTAAAAAAATAAAAAACCAAGCATCGTTCCTGTTTTGGAACACTTTGGTTTACAAGATATTGACAAAATTGAACTACAGCACCAAAACGTGAACATCATAAATTGGGAACACAAGGACGATACGTTGCAGTTTTGGCTGGAAGTGAACGCATACCGCGATTCTGGAGGAAATCATAGATTTAAAGAGCTGTCCACAATTGCTTTGCAAATACTGTCGCTGCTGTGGTCCAATGCCGAGGTTGAGCGGGTTTTTAGCCAGGTCAATTTGGTTAAATATAAACAAAAAAACCGAATGAATGTTGACATTTTGAACTCAATTTTAAGCATAAGGTAAAATCACTTACACATCTCTTAATTATATAATCTACATTTAGTCACCATTATAGATCCGGTTTGCAGCGCCATGGCAAGTGTTGTCATGATTACCAAATACCACCTAATTTCCTTAAGATGATTGGAACGGCTAAAAATATCTACCCCGACGAAGAGGTTGTCGATATAGATAACATTATTCAAAGATTTGAATAAAATGATTATTAGAAAATTCTAGGGTTTTTTCTTTTTTAGTTTTTTTTAAAGGATTTTTGGGTTTTTTTTTTTTTTTTTTTTGGAATCTGGCGTTTTTTGCTCAAAAAATTATGGCAACACTGTACATAACTCGCGTACCGATTTGTGCGTATCCGTGTATGGGTGATCTTGTGGGAGAAAGAAAGGCCGTTGACGACAGCGGCTGGGCGCCCAGCAATTTAGAGAGCTGAGGCTCCCAAAAGGGCAATTTCACCGTGCATAGCTATAGGCAAGCCATGCTACAGGGTCGGTATAGAAAGTCGACGCAAAGAAGAAAGCGATGGAAAGTTTTAAAGGAATGGCACAAGTGGATGGAAATTTACTGGCTGCGGCGCAGCATCCCAAATAAAAGTGTTTAAAACAAAACGAATGAAGACTAGGAGTTATTCCCAGCACAGTTAGGAAAGGCCCGGAGTATTCCTGGCACAAGCAGGAAAGACTAGGAGTATTCCTAGCACAGTTAGGAAACACCCGGAGTATTCCTGGCACAGTGAGAAGAGACTAGAAGTAGACCTAGCTAATATTAGGAGAATAGCAGTGCATGAGGTTAGATAGGCAAGACCGTCTTTTATTTGCCCATAGGAATATCCAGCATACGGCTTCCCAAGCGTGCCCGACATACCCAATCACCAGCCCATCATCATCATATAGCTGCTATCACCCTCAAGAAATTACAAATCAATAAACTGAGTCATTAAAATTATAATCAAGCAGAAATCGTTTATCTATGTTCACCAGCGCACAATATAAATTTGTTGTGTCTTACCCCGTCTCCTGAAATCCGGCTCTGCCATTAGTAAGGACCAAAAAGATCATTACAACTGCGTGTTGAACCCTGACTTTGATGAACAATATTTTCCTTTGACCGAAGACCATGTTTCCCACGAAGAACAGTTTCTGTGAACGGTATATTGTTAGATTTAGTCCTTAAAATATTAGGATGAATATCATCTTTATCAACATCTGTTTCTTCCTCTGAAGAATTTGATCGTCGATCAAATTGTCTTGTTTGAAGTCATTATCTAAGTCGACGTAACTAAGTTCGCTTTCTGAATCTTCTGTATATAATAAGGATAAAAATTTTTTGATGGAAAAATCAACCTTCAATCATATCAAAAATTTTTGCCCGAAAGTCTGAAACTAAATCGAAAGACTTCTTCGATTTGACTACAAACGAAAAAAATTTGAAACAAAAAAAAAATCAACTTACGATTTGCAAGAATGTAGAGTAGAAGGAATAAATAAAAAACATTTAGCTTTTCTTCGTTTTGCTCTGGCTACCACTCTCATTTTTAACGGGAGCCCTAGCAGAGCCATACCCGAACGAAAAAGTGTGTAAGCTCTGCTCCGCTCTCGAATTTTGTTTTGTGTTTAAATTTGTAGCAATTGCACAAAAGGAAATGATCGAGTATGCTTAGTCGGAGCCGAAAAATGTACAGTTTCATAGATGAAAATGCTCGGTCTATTGATACCTGAAAGTACATACATATTAAGCAATTTGAGCACTTGTTTATTTATTTTTATTTAAGTGTTGATACTTACTTCTGCTGGCGGTATAGCAAGACATTCTTTGCTTAAGGCATACAGCTCTGGATTGCTTGACGTCTTGTCTTTCCAAAAAATTTAAAACGTTTAAATTATATTGTAAATAATGTACATAATGTAAATAATGGAATCTTTATTTTTTTTTTCTATTGTTCTTTATTTAATATCTGTCTCGGGGACAATCGTTAAATGTTGTATCTATGCCTTGACGAGTTAATTGTGTACAATGTTTAGTGTTTATTGAGGAGGAGTTTTATATATATATGTGCTGTTTTACAACATATTTCGGAAGGGTAGATCCAAGGGATGTATCCTGTTCAGTCTTCTCGTGGCAGTGCTATTGTCGAGTAGATTGATGGCGTAGTTGTTTGGGTGATCCATTAATCTATTAAGGTATTTGGCGCTGGTGGTATTTATTTCCTCGGCGATGTATTTAACACCTAATTCCTCGTGGATAGCTTTGTTTGTTATTAGATAATGAGCATCTGAGATCCTACGTAGGAGTTTGCTTTGAAACTTTTGTATTGTTTCTATATTGGTTTTGCTGGCTGTGCCCCATATTTGTATTCCATACGTCCAGATAGGCTTAATAATTGTTTTGTACAAGAGCAATTTATATCTTAGTCGCAGGCGAGACTTGCTGCCAAGGAGCCATTGCATTTTTCTATATTTTACATTTAGTTGTTTTCTTTTCGCCTGAATGTGGGATTTCCAGGTTAATCTTCTGTCAAAAGTTATGCCAAGGTACTTAACATTATCGCTAATTGGTATTTGGGTATTTTGGATACTGACAGGAGGACAGCTATCTCTTCTTAGTGTAAAAGTTATGTGGACTGATTTTTCCGGGTTAACCGCCATATTCCACCTTGTTAACCAACTACTAAATGCATCAAGTTGGGATTGCAGTTTACAAGAGGCTTCTCTAGGACATCCGGACGTGGCGAGAAAGGCAGTGTCATCAGCGTATGTGGCTACCGTGATGTTATGGTCTTCTATAATAGGCATGTCTGCTGTAAATATGGTGTATAGTACAGGGCCTAAAACACTTCCTTGTGGCACCCCGGAGGAAATTGCTGTAATAGCAGAGGACTCTTCTCCACATCGGACAAAAAATCGTCTCGAGTCCAAATATGACTTTAGAAACAAGTAGAATGGAGTTGGCAAGCTCATTTTTAGTTTATACAATAGTCCATCATGCCATACTCGGTCAAAGGCTTGTCTTACATCCACAAAGGTTGCCGAGCAATATCTCTTCTCTTCAAGTGCAGCTAGTATGCATCCAGCTAGTCTGTGGCATTGCTCAGGAGTTCCATGGTTGCGACGAAATCCAAATTGGTGATCTGGGATTGTTCTGTTGTCCTCTACTATCGTCAATAATCTGCGCAAAAATACTTTTTCAAGTACTTTGGAGAATATCGACAATAAGCTAATTGGACGGTATGACGTCAGTTCATTTTCTGGCTTGCCTGGTTTTTGGATTAGGATGACTTCTGCGCATTTCCATTGAGAAGGAAAGTATCCCAATTGCAGACACTTGTTAAATATGTTTGTAAGTAGTTCCATACAGTTTGTGGGAAGAGCTTTAATTGCTTTGGGGTCAATACCATCGTATCCTGGAGATTTTGTTAATTTCAAATTTGCAACCTCATCTATGAGTTCCTGAATGGAAATTTCAGAGATGGGGAGGTCCAATGGACATGGCACATCAAGATACTGTAAAGTTTTCTCCATATCTATTTTAGGGCAGTAATTTAAAGGTGTGAATACATCTTTAAGATGCTCTGCGAAAGCTGCAGCTTTATCTTTTTCCGTTCGGCAGTAGACACCATACGCGTTTTTAATGGGAGCCATTCTTTTTGTTGGTCTCTTTAGGTATTTTGTGGCTGACCAGAGATTATGATATGGATCACAAGGTTCGGCTGCATTTAAGAAGTCATCTATGCTTTGTTGTCTTAGTTCACTAAGTATCGTTTTTAATTCCTTGGTGATTTTATTCAGCGCTGCCTTGTCCCTGGGATTTCGACTAAGATGCCAGACTCTCCTAAGTCTTCTTTTTTCAGCTACCATAATTGACACGTCAAGCGACCATAAATGCAGATCTCTCGTTGGATAATGATGTTCTATCGACTTTTGATTAGGAGAAGCAATGTTAGCAGCTTTATGTATGTTTTTGTTTAAGTTCTCGATTTCATGCTCTAAATCTTCCCTTGTATTTATTGATACATTTGGGTCAACATTGCTCTGCAGCCAGGAGTTATACAGTTGAATATTGGCACGTCTGCCAAGTATTTTTTGACTAGTCTTCTTAGTACGTGTTGGGATATTTACTAGTATTAGTACTAATGAATGATCCGAGCTAAGATCGTAATTACTGCTGCATGATATTTTTCGGGCATCCACTCCTTTCGAGATAGCGAAATCGAGAACGTCTGGTATCTTGTTTGGATCCGTTGGCCAGTATGTGGGTTCTCCAGTTGAGTGACAGTCTAGTACTCTGCCTTTTGGATTATTAATTCTGGAGCCCCACCAAGTGTGCTTAGCGTTAAAATCCCCTCCAACAATATATCTGTTGCCCAGATCATCAAGGAGTCTTTTGAACATTTCTTTGTTAACACTATTTCCTGGAGGGATATATGTTGCTGCTATTGTTAGATCCCCAGTATTTGTGACAATTCTGATTTTGGCGCATTGAGCCCAGAATAACTGAGTTGGAGTAAGCTCGATGTGTTTAATTCCGCTTCTTATTAAAATTGCCGCACCACCTCGGGCTCTGCCATTTGGATGATTAGCGAAATAAAGGTCATAACCGTTGATTTTAAAGTATGTTTTGTTATTGAAATGCGTTTCTGACACCAAAAGGATGTCTATATGGCTGGTTTTGATGAAATGTTCGACTTCCAGTCTGCTGCTGGTCAAGCCGTTGGCATTCCATAAGCCTATGCGTAGGTTTATTTGCTGCATAACTTTTCAATAACGGTTGTCAGAAGACTGGTTAGCACTTTAAACTGAGAGAGCATATCGACTATCATGGCTTCTAGTTTTGACGACATTTCATTTGACTGGCTAAGAGGTTTTTGATCTCCTTTGAGCATATTGGCATAGCTTATATTAGGATTGGTCTGGCTAAATCCTCGCTGCGTGTTGTCTTTAAAAGTATCCAACCTGGGTGGTATCGTGAGTGGAGGTTTGGGGCCAATCCTCTTTTTGGTCTCCTGGTATACTTTGCATCCCTTGTATGACGCTGCATGATTCTCTCCACAGTGGAAACATTTCGCTGCTACATCTCTAGGTTTATCACATATGATGGTGTTGTGATTGCCTCCACATTTCACGCATATATATGATAGCTTACAATGACGCTTTGTGTGGCCAAAACCTTGGCATCTATGACATTGTACAAGGTCGTAAGTTTTTCTTGGAGGTTCTATTTTTACAACCGCTTTACATAACCTGGTTATTTTAAATACTTTGGTGTTAGTACTTGCTGGTTCAATATTAACAAAGAAAATCGACATCGGTGTCTTGGATGTTTTGCTAACTGCGTTTTTAATATCACGGATGCGATGTCCGTGCTTTAGTAATTCATCCGTTATTTCGTTAATAGGAGTGGAGTGATGAAGACCTTTGATTACAAATCTATAAGCTCTTTCGTCCTTTGGCTGAAAGGTTTGGTATCGCAGTGCTTTAGCATCCAGAAAGCTCTTAAGAGTGTTATAGGATTCTTTATCATTGACCATAATTCTGACTTGGCCTTCTCGACCCGATTTAAACGTGAATTCTTTGTGTGTGCCGATAATTTTGGATATCTGATTGATCATGCTATTGATATCAGATACATCAGGTATAATAATTGGTGGTGGTTTGACGGTTTTTGGTAAAGCTAAGCTTTCAGTTTCGTCTTTATTTTCTATTGCTTCAGCTAAGTCATTATCATTATCCAAACTGGCGAATTGATTTGAGGAGATAAGCATTCTGTTTGTACTTTTCAAATTTCTGGTGGACGTTGATGGCTTAATTTCACCGGGTTCCGTAGAGCAGTCGCTATCTGAGGAAGAACTATTATTAGTAAATGTTTTCCGTATGGTTTTCTTTGGCATGTTTGGCGATGATCCTTTGCGCTTTGTTACCATCCTCCACGATTCAGGTTTTTGCCAGAGAGTTGAGCACCCAAGAATTTCTGTGGGATCTTTAACAGCTTGAAGTTGTTCCGATGTAGCAGATTTGTTTTTGATTTTTTCCATGTTGCTTTCGCCAATTAGGCGTCAGCGCGCGATTAACCGTTCTTCGTCGCCGTTAGTATTGAGTTTATGTTTACAAATGTTGTACAAAGAGGAATGCAAAACACTTTGTATGGTGTGGGTGTCGAGACAGTATAACTGTTCTTTTTGTTTCAAAGAAAATAAAAATAAATTATTCTCGTCCGTAGGCACGTCAACACTCATAGAGCTTATGATCGAGACTGGAATCTTTATGAAAGCCGTTTGTTGACAAAGTATGATTGGTGGCTAGGTTGCAAGTCAGCCACAGAGCATAAAAATTACCATAATGTAATTGTTCCTCTTGAAACTGTGCTATAGTCTTTTGTAGTGGAGCCATAACAGTAACGTAGCAATCTGTAAAGTCCAATAAAAAATCGTTTGCTTCGAAATTTTTGTCTTCTGTTTTATTCTCCACAGTTTCAATAAGACTCAATATACTTTTTGCTTTGTTAAGGTCGTTAATCATGTTCAATGCTGATCCCCATCTAGTACGACAATCCAATTGAGATAACTTGAATCAACGTTGTTGTTTTAGAGCTAATATTTGGTCGTAAACTCCTTATTGGCAATAACGGCTTCGCATCTGCGTGGCCATCGAGTCCATCAAGTCCTGACGCCGCTTAACGTGCCAAAGTTGAGCTTTATTCGATGGCTTTTCCTTTTGGTCGCTTCGTTTAATGTCCCCCAAAAAGTTTTCGGTCGGATTTAATTCTGGCGACTGAGCTGGCCATGACATAACATGGATCCCTTCTGCTCTAAACCAATCTTTACCGTGCTTGCTTGTGTGTTTTGGATCGTTGTCCTGGCGAAATGTTCATTTTACCGGCATATTCCAAGCAGCATATGGGAGCATAACGTTTTTGAGTATAGCCACATAAAAAATGCCAGCCATAATACCGTCAATCATATAAATTGGACCAACACCGCTGTATGAAAAACAGGCCCAAATCATGATTTTCAAGAACGGCTGTAGCGTGTGGTTTAGATTTTATTCAGTATTTTTTGGACGTCGCACATACTGTCTGGACCCTGCTCCACCAAACAAGACAATTTTACTCTCATCCGTCCATAGTATATTACTTCACTTCTCTACAGTCCGCTTCAAATGGGGTTTTGGCCAAATCCATGCGTGCTTTTTTGTGCATTTAATTTTTTTTTCCAGAAGTCTTCGTCGAATAGTCACATCGCTAACGAAGAGGTTTAGGTCCTTTCTTAAATCATTGGACTATGCAAAAGGATTAGCTCTGCTGTATCGAAGTATCCGTCAGTCATCTGAAGTGGTTGTTCCTCGTTTTACTCCACTTTTTCCGGGTTTCAATTGATAATTTGGGGCATTGCAGACCATCTGTGCAGAGCAGCCCACTAACTTTTGAATCTCCTTATAAGTTTTACCTTGTTTCCGGAGCTTTTGTATCCACTCCCTTTTCTCACTCGAGCAATGCATTCTTACATGAAAATGTTACCAATATTTTAGTTTAGTTTTAGTTTTAGCATTCTTATGTAAAAAATAATAAACAATAGTAATAAAATCAATTAATCTTATTTTTGTCCATGTCCATTTCTGTTAGCATCTACTGCACAGCTGTATATATTTTCAATATTTTCGAAGTGGTCGATTTGTTTCGTGTACTCCATGTTCTTCTGTTTAGTACACACTTCATCAAAATCGTCATACGTTTACGATAAAATTTTTGAAGTTTTTATCACATTGGCCCATTATTCGATGTTGTGGACACAATTTGGCTCAGTGATATTTCATAGTTCTCTAAAACCGATAAAATTTCCTTAGCCAGATTTTTGGATGTACTTGTCTCAGTTCTTTTAAGTTCTACCATTGCGAGAATCCGAGATTTTATTTCATTTTTGTATCATACAAGTATCATATAGAAAAAACCAGTTTACATCCGATACATATTGAAGAAAGATGGTTATCATGGCCGTGAGGCACGTAAAAAGCCTTACATTTCAGATGTAAACAGAAAGAAGCGAATGGATTTTGCAAATTTTTTTTTTTTCTCTTGGGTATTTATTTACAATCTGTCCACAGGGGACAATAAGTAAATTGGGTGATTAATATTACATGACGTGAAGTGAAACAAAGTGGCAAAGTTGCCACATACATAACAAAGATTTATATTTGGATTAAAGTGAGATTTTCAGACCTACTTGCATAATGATGAAAGTAAGATTTTCATCATTGAATTCATTTGCTCCATTTGGGCTTGCATGTGTGCGAGAATGCGCTCCAGGTATGCGAGTGTGATGCCACCTTGCTGTGATGGTGGTGAAACTGAGTAGTCATTGGCGTTGGGGGTGCTCTCGCAGGCGGAGTTTTTCGTAATACATACGACATTCCGGGGTTGGATATGACTTGGGGAAATGCAAATGAACACATAAATAAGCCTCCAGAGTTTTGGGAAAGTGTTTTAATCTCGGATGAAGACAAATATTGCGTATTGGCTATATTATTAAGTGACAAATAGCTATGCGATATCTTTATTACAGCACTAGTTATAGTTTTTTCTAAATTGCGGAGGCGCATATGGGCGTGGCAAAAATTTGAAACAAACTTGACCTGCGTTCACACTAGACAGATCTACAAAAAAGTGGTAGCTCTAGCTTTTATAGTCTACGAGATCTCGGTATTCATACAGACGGACGGACAGACGGACAAGTCGCAATCGGCTGTTGATGCTGATCAAGAATATATGTATGTATGTATGTACATATATACTTTATGGGGTAGGAAAATTCTCCTTCTGTCTGTAACATATATTTTACCGACTTTAATATACCCTTTTACCATGGGTACAGGGTATAATCATGTGAAAATGAATTAAGTATATTGGAAAATTACTATGTTAAACATATAGATAGAAATTTCATACTTTTAAGTTTATTATAGCACAAAAAAAAAACAAATCGTAATTTTTCCATGTTGTACGGATATTTAAAATTAAGCTAACTATAAAAAGACTTGGTGTATAACATTTAATATAAATTTTATTTTATTGATATATGTACATATATCAAATTATATTAATGAAATTATGTCATCAATTTCATTATTTGTTTCTTCATATTTGTCAGAGCCTTTAATTAAAGATATGTAAGTACTTTATAATTAACACAACATTTGCCATGACGGCGTAGTCCAT
Source organism: Drosophila emarginata (assembly GCA_037075365.1). Taxonomy (NCBI): domain Eukaryota; kingdom Metazoa; phylum Arthropoda; class Insecta; order Diptera; family Drosophilidae; genus Drosophila; species Drosophila emarginata. The sequence continues at coordinate 59,809 of JBAMCD010000305.1, forward strand.
ATCTGTAAAATTAAAAGAAATATATTAAGTATACACTAAATAACCAATCATTTCAAAAACAAACCTTATACGTAAAATTGCGTTCAAGAGCAGAATTCGACCAAGGAAGCGATAGAATGTGTATAGCAAATAATGCTAGCTGCCGAAAAGTGTTGTTTCCGCCAGTATCCTTATAATTAAGGACTTCGGCCCAAAACTGGGAAGTATTTTCCTTTTCCTCCCAATTTATGAAATGAATTTTTGCAAATTGAGCAACAATTTCTTCAATATTTAAGTAATTTAAAAATTTCAACAAAGGAATTATCTCAGTCGGGTTCTTATTCGCACTAGAGGTGGAGAAATATCGGTAGTGGACGCCATCGATAGTGGATGATAGTTTTTTCGAAACCATCGATAGTGACGATAGTGGATCGATAGTAAAAAAAAAAACAACAGTGCAACAGTTGTTGGATTTGATGTTAAAAAAAATCTAATATATTGTTAGATTATTTTATTAATTTTTTGTTAATAACAAGATAATTTGCTTAGGGATCCTTTTTAAGTTTTCATACATATTTTCATGTACATATATACATTTAAAGATTGTTTCATTTAAGAATATTACTTAATCCAAAGATTTTGATTTAAAAATAAAAGAACGTTTATGTTCTCTTCCTTAAGTCGCGTTCTTCTGTCAGAAACAATTTTTCCCGCCTTGCTAAACGCCCTTTCCGACTCGTTAGATGTTGCGGGGATGCACAAATATCTTGAAATTAACTTATTCATGCATGGAAAGTCCATCTGGTTAACCTGTAATAAAATTTAATGCTAAAAATTAGATCAATAATTAATTATTTAATTTCACCTTAATCCATAATAGGGGATCCATATCTTGAGGAGCTAGAGCTCTCTCCAAATACTGCTGCTTGACGATTATGGCATTAGAGCGCGCATTTCCACGTTTATCGTTGGCACGGTGATCTAAAAAATCAAGGAAGGCGTTGATGGGGATTTCCTCACTATTGCAATTCACCAATTCATTTTCCAAAAGCTTTTCTGCTTCCTCAGCATTCACATTATGCTGAAATCAATCTCTTTTAAACCTCGGATCTATTATTGTTGCTATTCTCGTCACAATTCGTTCTTCGTACGTAGACAGCCGTTTTGAAATGGACTCCAATAATATATTTTTCATTGTCTCTCCTTCCTGAGTTTGCAATTGTGGTGATAGACTTAGTATTTTTCGGTACAGGCCGTAAATGGAAGAGGTGCATGCTTAGTGGACAGTAGAACCGTTGCAATAGCTTCAGCGTTGCCAGGATTCGTTGTATCATGTAATAGAAACTGTTCCAGCTTGTAGGCATTTCTTGTAAAAGGGTGTAAGCAAATTTATCTTGAACCATTTTGAATTTTTCATTTACTATGGAACTTTTCTTAAAAAATTTCACCATCACCTTACATTTTGTAAATAAAGCCTTAAATGCTTCGTCTTTATTCAATTTGAGTCCATCTTGGACAACCAAATTTAAGGTATGAGCAAAGCATGAAAGATTCCGTGTATTTAATAATTCGCACGCTTTCAGCATTGCACTGGCATTGTCTGTATCGATGCAAACAGTTTTATCGTAAACATTCCAAAAGTTTAGTATTTCTCGCAAGGTGTTTGCAATATTTTGAGCCGAGTGATTAGTTGGGTCAATTAACTTGCGTGCAGCTAACGATGCTGTTTTCATGGTATACTCATGAAAAAAGTGGCATGTTACGGTTATAAAGTTTACATTTGCACTTGAGGTCTACAAGTCGCATGTGACGGCAATATTTGATATACTCTCCAACATCGCAAGACTTGCGTGTACTTTTGTAATACAAATAGGTTTTGTGTTTAGATGTTGGAGCGACTGTTCTTGTCGCTTCCAAGGCGTTTATTGATCTGAATTGTACATGATAGGATTAACTATAACTTAGCCTCAAGCGGCGCGAATTGCAGTGGCAGCACTGCCTTTTAATATGTTTTGGTTTTATACGTAATGTATAAAACGAACATATATACATATGTAACTTATGTATATAAACAGCGAGTATGACGCTGTAGGAATAAAGCGTGGTATGCACATATTTCATAGGTGTGTTTATGTAAACATATCTTGCTCAAGCGCTCATTGCATGTAATATGTGCTGACGCTGCTATTCTGCAGTTCAATATGCTTAGTCCTCATATTTCAGAGTACTTGAACTTGATGTATGTGTTTGTGTAGTAGGGTGGAAGGGGGGCGTCTTCTCGCCTTTCTCAATTTTTCCCTTTTTCCCAATAAATTAAACTCCACGTGGTAAGTTAATTTATCTATCGTACACTTGTACGTTTATTCACATTCACTGTCTTTTTTCAACTGACCTTACTCACTAAATTAAATCTAGCTTACACCACGTGAGCGAGACAGAGTTGAAAAGCTCCTGGAAGCTCACCTCCCGCTCTCTTGTGGATCGTAGACGCTCCCCTCCTCTGGAAGCTCTCTCTACGTCACCTTGCTTCATTTGTGACGTAGACATCCCGGCCCCCATGCAACTTCCTGGTTGCAGGAAATCCTTTATATGTGTGTCCCTACGACGCGCGGATACACGTCGCCACCTAGGACCAGGAAAACGGAGGCCGGGGTGTCGAACCGATCGTCCGCCAGCTTTAGGTCGCCGAACCGTTTGCGAGTGCTTGCACTGATGAGTCGCACGGGGGTTCGGAGCTGGAAGTCCGCGTCGACCTGGAACGCCACCTTTAACTCCACTTGCTCGTCCAGGCTCGACCGGACAAGGGCTGTGCAGATTTGATCGGCCCCCAGGTGAACCGTGGGCAGACCGAAGCTGGCGGCGAGGGATGCCCGGATACGGCTGACCAGAGTACAGCGGTCGAGCAGCGCCCTGACGTGGAATCGATTCGATCCGTTGTCGAGGATGATGGTCGCCGTGGGCATCACCAACGTGGTAATGAGGTGGAGGAGTTCCGTGAGGGACGGAGGGTGTCGGCGGTCGGATAGTGGCTGCGACTGGACGGGCTAGAGAACGGGACCGACGCTCATCGATGTGCAGGAGACTATGGTGCTTCTGGTCGCACCGTCGGCAGGTATGCCCGCTGCGGCAGGATTGAACGGAATGCTGGTGCGCCAGGCAGTTGGGGCAGTACTTGTTGATGAGTACTGCCCGCAACCGTTTCTCCGCCGCCAGCCGCAGGAATCGCCGGCAATTCTTAAGGGGATGCACCCCTCGGCACACTCGGCACCGGAAAGAATTCAGCCCACGGAGGGCCATGTCGTCGGAGGAGTTGCGACGTTGGCGTGGACGTGGGCGTGTCATCGTACTGTAAGAAACTAAAGGTAGATAGAACGGATTAGTCGCTTGTCAGGAAGGAGTGGGGTGACCGCGAACGCAAAGTGGACCTTATTCGCTACAGGAGGGTAATAATACTAGCTTATTTATTGGCCTTCGGATAGTCCCTCGGGCGGTCAACAAATCCACCACACGAACCTTCCCATCGGCCCCTGGATGGACTTCTCGGATTCGTCCGAGCCGCCACTCGTGTGATGGAAGGTTATCCTCCTTTACGACGACCATGTCATCGATCTGGAGATCCTTCATGGGACTTTGCCACTTGTACCGCTTATGAAGTTCTTTGAGGTACTCTTCCTTCCAGCGTTGACAGAGGAGCTGGTTTACGGCCTTGAGACGCCGCCAGCGATTATGGATCGACCCCACGTTTTGTAGGATCTCAGGCTCTGGGGCCGAAAGCAGCGGAGCTCCAATGAGAAAGTGCCCAGGTGTCAACGCGAGCAGATCGGCCGGCTCATCGGATTTCCATAGAAGCGACTTAAAACTCTTCACTCCCGCTTCCCATAAGCCGCCCATGTGTGGCGCACCGGGGGGAATGAATCGCCACTCCATTTTGTGGTGACTGTACCGATTCGCGGCGGCAGCAGCCAGTGTCTCCAAAAACTCCTTGGAACTCCGCTCAGTTGGAAGGTCTCCCATGAGTTGCGTTTGGAGACGCTTTCGGTAGATAGTACAAAGCTTACAGGAATTCCTAATACATTTAACTAGATTCCGAATTTTTGGATAAAGTATTTTGTGCGGATAACACGGATCATGAGTTGATTTCCCCCATGCAACGTTATGCGATGGGTGAAATCCGTAAGCAGGCGCGAAAACTTACTGTCATATGACAGAAGGATCGGATGACGTTCATCATACCGGAGAGAGGTGGAGGTTTTTACTCGCCCACTGGCCCGAATGACGCCGTGGTAGTCGAGAAACGGATTCAAGTTTAAGATTCCGCTACGGGGTGGGAGTTGCTACTTGGTGTTCAGGCGATGGAACTCCTCAGAGTATGCTCGCCAGCTGAGTAGCAATAATGAGCGCACGTTTCGCTGCTACCAAATCTTCGGGTGTCAGTTGCGTGGATGTCGCTCTGGGGAACCTGCGACAATGGCGAATGAAGCGAAGGACATACGCTGGCACGCGCAATGCTCGACTGAAGTCAAAGAAACGGGCGAGGATCTTCTCCGTTGGCACCACTTGCGTCGTGTTGGCTTGGATGGTTCTCTGTTCCACATCAGTCTCAGGGATAGTTTCCAGTGAGTCGGGCCACTGGCTGCGAGGCCACGTCAACCACTCCGGACCGTGCCACCACAGCTTGGATGTCCGATTCGCGATACCCGGTTCGCCACGAAGATGGTCCAGTTACATGGAGGTCGGTGCAGCCAAGAGAGAACAATGGTGGAGTCGGTCCACAGGTACAGATCGGGATTTGTTACTGGCATGTGTGGAAGTATGGCTGACGTCATCTCGACCAGAAGAACAGCTCCGCACAACTTCAGTCTTGGGAGGGAGACAGTTTTTACTGGCGCTACTCGCGTCTTGGAAGTGAGAAGGTTGGCGAAGATGCACGTACCAATTTGGACGCGGACGTACAGAGCTGCCCCATACGCTCGCTCAGATGCATCGCAGAACCCGTGGTGTTCAATGTGGACATCTGGTTGATAATGTACCCACCTTGGAATGCGAATGCGGCTCAGTGACGGGTAGCTGGTGACGAACTCTGCCCACTGTTGACAGAGATCAGATGGAAGTGGTTCATCCCAGCTGAGTTCCCGCAGCCATAAAGTCTGCATGAAGATCTTTGCCTTGAGGATGAACGGAGACAACCACCCTGCTGGGTCGAAGAGTTTGGCAATTTGAGATAGGACCTCACGCTTCGTGTAGGATGCTTTGTGTTCTAGTGGAGAGGGAACGAAAAACCATCGAATGCCTAGCGTTTTGGTAATGCTGGCGTCGTCGATTTCGAGGAACTCGGAATTGAGGTAATAGTTTGCCGGGATATCTCGCAGGAGTGCTGAATGGTTGGCAGTCCATTTACGGAGTGGGAATCCAGCCGATTCTAGAGCAACGATCAGCTCCTTGATAGCCATACAGGCTTCCACTTCGGTATTGGCGCCTGCCAGTACATCGTCCACATACATGAAGTTGCGGATCACTTCGCTCGCGCGTGGGTGTTGAGCCTCCACATCAGTCGCTAGCTGCTGTAGGACTCGGATCGCCAGAAAGGGTGCACAGTTGACTCCGAACGTGACGGTCTTCAGCTCAAAATCGCTTAATTCGCCACTCTGTGTTCGGAACAAGATTCGTTGGAACGGAGTGTGTTGATGGTCGACGAGGATCTGCCGGTACATTTTAGTGATGTCGGCGTTGAATACGTATTGGAAGTACCGCCATTTTAATAACTGCATAGTCAGATCGGACTGGAGGACCGGCCCTGAATGGAGCGTATCATTCAGGCTTTTCCCATTGGTTGAGGAACTGGAGGCATTAAACACTACTCGGACTTTGGTGGTAGTGCTTTCTGGCTTAAACACTGCGTGATGTGGAAGATAAAATACGGACCCCCCATCCATCGGGCTAACCTTCTCCATATGATCGAGGTCTGCATATTCTTGGATCACAGCGTCGTATTGTTCCTTTAGGGCAGGATTCTTTTTCAACCGGCTCTCGTTCCGCAGGAATTGCGCTAAGGCGCTTGCTCCTGAATGGCCGAGTTGGGTATTCCTAGGCTCTCGGAAGGGAAGACTGACGACATACCGCCCTCTGCTATCCCTCTTCGTAGTTCGGACAAAAATAATCTTCGCACTCGGCATCGGATTCTTTCAGTCTTCTCACAGGGAGATCCTCCACCTCCCAAAATTTGGTGAGTAGCTGGTCTAACTGCATTTCTGACGGGATTGTAACGCGCATGGAGAACGAGGAAATCTCCTGTTCGTTGCTGTGGGCCTCTTGAACTGGCCCCGTAAGAACCCACCCGAAGATGGTCTCTTCTCCAAGCAGAGTGCCACAGATATTGGTCTCCATGCCCTGCAAGGAAATGGCAGGAAGCACGTCAGCTCCAAACAGTAAATCAACCTGTGCACTCCGATGGAAATTCGGATCTGCAAGTGGCAGGTTGGGCAGATTCTTCAATGCACTTTCAAGGATACTATGCGTGGGCAGATTACCTGCCAGGTAAGGAAGCACATAAGCGGACGTGGATACCCGTCGGTCAGGCATGGACGGGGAACTAATCACAAGTTGACATAACTTGTGGACTTGTGCCGGCGTGGACATGGTGAGTCCGGAAATATGCGCCGTGAGCGTCTTGAATGGAAGTTTGATCTGATGAAACAGACGCTCCGTTACAAAACTTCTCTCAGAACCTGGATTGATCAACGCGCGTGCTCTGTAGGCCACTCCTTGATGACACACCGTAACAATGGCTGTTCCCAGAAGTACACGCTTTGCGCTGGAAGCAAAATAACTTTGCGTGCGCACAGGGGAGTCTGCCGAAAGGTTCTGTGCGACGGGGGGAGGGCCAACTCTGCGAGGATTCTCTGTCGCTGCTGCCTGTGCCACATTGCCACGATGAAGAAGCGTATTGTGTCGCCCATTGCACGTAAAGCAGTTATGCGCGCTGGGACATTCTTTCAGCTGGTGCTGACGCGCGAAGCAATTGAGGCATAATTTGAGCTACCTGACCTGAGAGACTCGATCATTAATGGGCATTTGGAGAAACCGTGGACACAGACGAATCGGATGATTTTCCTTGGCATACACTTTGCATGCCTGAGACCCGACCGAAATCTTAGTTTTGAAGGACTTGACACTCCTCGTGGCTTCCTTTCGGACGGACTGACTCGTCGCTGGTTGATTAGCCGGCATCATCGAGTCCTCTAATGCCTCCAGCGTAAGGACTCGGTCCTCTAAGAAAGCGTTCAGTTCAACCCAGCGCGGAATCTCTCTCTTGTTCAGGACGGCTTGTTCCCACATGGCTCGTGTGGTCTTGGGTAATTTGGAACTGGCGAAGAATACTAGGATACTGTCCCAAGTGGAAGTGTCGACACCATGTAGGTTAAGCGCTAGCAAACATCCCTGGAAAGTATTTAGCAGGGTTCTCGAGGACGCTACGGACTCATTGGAAATGGTTGATAGACCAAACAGGACCTTGAGCTGACAGTTCACTAGTAAGCGAGGGTTTTCGAAACGCTCGCATACGGCTGCCCAAGCGGACTCAAAACCCTCGTTAGTCAGTGGCGACTTGGCCACTAACGCTTTAGCATCACCTCGGGTCTTGGAATTTAAGTGGAATAGCTTTTCCACCGGTGTGAGCCGTGGGTTGTCTATATAGACGGCTGTGAAAAGATCGCGGAAAGTAGGCCACCGGAGGAAGTCTGCGGTAAAGACCTCAGTGTCGCATGGTGGAAGGCTACAGCCTCTCGGAATAGCGCTAGGAACCGGCGCTGGCGGAGGTAAGGAAACATTTTCGATTGACTCACACTCATAGACCGCATAGCAGTACGCATACTTCGCTTCCAGCGTTGGAATATCTAGCTCGTCGCCATCTTGCCTCATGGCTTTGGAACAGCGCGTGTACTCTTGCTCGACTGCTCCCCATAGGGAACGCACTTGATCCTGACGGATTCTCAAGGTAGCAACCGTCACTGTGGTATCTGACGGAGTATTAATTAAAGCCTCGAATCGACTGATGCGATCACTAGCGGCTATGAACTCGGCTAAAGCCATTGTGGAAGTTTGTATGCGTTTGTGCGTGATCGAACGAGTGGCGATTTGAGGGGCAGACAGCGTGATCTGAGGGATCGCTTTGGTAGCTTGAGGAGTATTGGAACCTTGCCCTCGTGACGTTTTAGGAGACGACACTCTTGGCTCGGATGAGGCTCGGGGCACGCCGCGTTGCGAAATCTTAGGCACCGACGAACCGCTGCTGCTGGCAGTGTTTGGGTTCCGCCGAATGGTCGCTGGAGAGCTGACACTCCTCGACTTAGATACTGGGGTACCGGGCGATCCGGATTTTGAGGGAACAGTGAGTCTCTGTGGCTTGCTGCTAGTCTTCGGAGGATCGACTGGCATGCTCTAAACGTATGGTCTCGATAGGATCGTATCGGACGACAATTTGTTGTCCGGTGGTGACTTGGACTTGAGGCGACGGTGTAATCGTAATGGATAACCCGTAAATTATTCTTCGAGAGAAATCAAGTAGGAGGATACCTTTTCGCGCTCACCGTATGAACCGAAAAGTATGGACAAATATTTCTCACAATCGCTGTGAGGCATAAAATATTACAAGGAAATATTTTCTTTGCACTCACTGTATCGATTTGACAAGAAAATTGAAGGAGTATACTTTTCGCGCTCACCGTGTGAACCGAACAGTATGGACAAATATTTCTCACACTTGCTGTGTGGCTCAAAATATTACAGGAAAAAATAATTTCTTGGTATTTTGAATGAAAAATTGGGAGGAATATTTTTCTGTGGAAACGCACGACTCGGTATAAACGTTAGCGTTAGAATTAAATTATAAGTTTAATTTCGTATATTTTTTGTCGTTGTGTTAATTCCGCATTCTGCTCGCGTTATCGATATTGCAATTACCGTCGTGTAAACGTAAACCGAAAGTGAGCCGTGAGATAAGTGAACAATCAGTAGACGTGTCTCCCTGTGAGTATGTATGTACATATGTAATTTACAATTGTAAAAAAAGGAAACCGCATTGGAGGTAAGTATTAAATTGTGCCGGCACAGATGATTTAATTTATGTCACTTGAATTAATCTCACTTTTCTTGTAGGATTCTTTTTTTAAATACACTGCGGAATTATATGGAGACGTTTCGATCTTGCACTCACGAGGAATTGAGGACGGTTGTACACGAATTGTGCCGTGGCGGGAATTAATCACTGTACGTATGGATGTATGTATATAGATATGTATGTATGTATTGGATGTAATATATGTAGATTCATATGTATGTAATTGGATGTGAATATACTCCTCATCACTTGAATAGGACAGCCTGTACTGTCATTGTATTTTTGCGAAGAACTCAAAAGCGAAATGATAAAATAATGGTTTTTTTGCAAGTTGTCTTTTAGCAGTTATTCACGTCTCTCAGAACGCAACAGAAACCTCTGGGAAAGAGTCGTTATATTTTTTTTTTTTTTTTTTGCTTTGTGCTGGAATTCGTATGAAATTGAGTAAATTTTTTGTGTCACTTGAATAGAACATGCATTTAGTTTGATCGTTTATTTTGGCGAGTGATCATACAATTTTTGTTAAAGGAGGTTTTTTGCTAGTATTGGCTTTAATATAAAATCAAAATGGGTCGAGGAAAGTCCTTAACTGATGAGGAAAGAGGGCAAACAAAGGCGTACAAGGACTCTGGACTATCAATTGCAAAAATAGCCAAAACAATCAATAGAAGTCGACATGTCACTTCAAAATTTTTAATTAATGTGTCTGGCTTTGGAAAGAATATTAAAGGCCGCACTCATAGTGTGATTACCAATACTGGGGGACGACTAATATTAAGAAAAGCGTCTAATTTCCAAGACTCTGTGGCTAAAATTCGTGAAAAATGTGATGTTAACGCTAGTATATCCACTGTCCATCGTGTTCGATGGCTAAACATCTAAAGAGACTTAAAATTAAGAAGAAGCCTCCTCTCAACATGGCAAGAAAAGCGCAACGACTCAGTTTTTGTAGCGAGGATGTGGCCTGGACCACACAGTGGCGCAACGTGGTGTTCTCGGACGAAAAAAAATTCAATTTAGAAGGTCCAGACGGGTATAGTTATTATTTCCATGATATACGCAAAGAACCTCATCATTTGGACCGTCTTCATAGCAGAGCTTGAGGTGTGATGGTGTGGGGGGCCATTTCGTACTATGGTACCTTTAAATATAAATTTTTGTCATCAACAATGAATGCATTGTGCTACAAGGAAATTTTAGTAGAGGCTTTTCCACATTTCCAAACGCTTTTTGGGCCTCTCCCATGGATGTATCAGCAAGATAATGCGCCAATACATACAGCTCGGCTTGTAAAATCGTTCATAAAGTGACAAAATGTGAACCTCCTAAGCTGGCCGCCCTACTCACCCGATTTAAATATAATCGAAAATGTGTGGGGATGGCTGACACGGGAGATTTATAGTTCAGGAAAACAATATTAAAGTGTTCCAGAATTAATAAAAGCAATTGAAATGGCTTGGGATTCCATTTCTTTGAATTATTTGGCCAGTTTGTATGAATCTCTTCCAAAGAGGATGATTGAAGTCTTGGAACAGAAAGGTGGCTCGACACATTATTAAATCTATTTTTTTTTTACTTTCTTATTTTCTATTTTTGTATGTAAACGAAGTTATGCATATGTTAAAACATTGAAACGAATTTAAAATGTGTTTTTGTTGAGGTGTCCTATTCAAGTGACATACAATTTGACTGCCAAAATTTGGTGTAGTTTAAGAAAACCATTTTTGTTATAAACTAAAACAGTATCATGAAGTTCTTCATTTGTTTAAAACATAAGTATTAAATAATCTTTAATTAAAAAAAAAAAAATGGATCGATAGCTTAATTGGTTGGGAAGTAGTGTTTCATGGAAAACATACATTGGAGGTGTCCTATTCAAGTGATGAGGAGTGAAGAAAAAGGTGCTGAAGTAGGAGTAATGACCTTATGCCATTTAAGAACAAATAAATGGAGGCTGTGCAATTTAATCCCTTCTGGTTTAAATTGCGCAGTCGGACATTTATTTGTGCCACCTTATGCGGACTTTGCTTATGCACTTAACTTTTTTCCAGGGTGGAAGGGGGGCGTCTTCTCGCCTTTCTCAATTTTTCCCTTTTTCCCAATAAATTAAACTCCACGTGGTAAGTTAATTTATCTATCGTACACTTGTACGTTTATTCACATTCACTGTCTTTTTTCAACTGACCTTACTCACTAAATTAAATCTAGCTTACACCACGTGAGCGAGACAGAGTTGAAAAGCTCCTGGAAGCTCACCTCCCGCTCTCTTGTGGATCGTAGACGCTCCCCTCCTCTGGAAGCTCTCTCTACGTCACCTTGCTTCATTTGTGACGTAGACATATGTTTATATAGCAAAGACTAAGTGTCGCTGTATACTAGTATTTATGATTATTCAGTATATACTGAATATAGTGCTGAGCACAGTGAGCTCTCGATATGTGCATATCACACTTTACAAAGCCTTCATTTTCGATGACACTATATGGCTGCACATCTTTGGCTATGATCTTGGTTTGGGCTCTGTCAATATCATTCTTTCGCTTACTGTTTGCATCGTAGAATACGGCTCTTTTAAAATAAGAGTCCATAGAGCGCATACTGGACCTGCAACTGCTGCTTGTAGATGCTGTGTTGTCGTCATCAGCAAGTGTAGCTGTTGTGCTAGAATCCGGTGCGTGGTCTTTTAAATCTGGATGAAATCGTTTTAAATGGTCCCGCAAATTGGAAGTGTTTCCGCTTGTTTTACATGTACATATATTCTTTTGCGCAGTTTAGGCACTTTGCAAATTTTTTGTCGTCGGACCGCCTAAAATATTTCCAAACTTCAGATATTTTATTTTTCATCTTTTGTGTTTGTTTCTCGGACACAACATCCTTTTCGGAGTCTGAGGAGGTGCAGTCGCAAACCGGAGTAGAGCCGCGACGTTTACTTTGTATTTGACAAAAATTTGGTTAAAATACTTTCTAATGGCTTAAAAAATACGTCATGATAATTACCTTTCTGAATGAAGCGATCCATTTCTTTGAAATTTATCAACTTTTAAATTTAATCACTTTAAAATTCACAAAGAAAATTTATATTTATAGTATACATAAATGTAAACGAAGCTACAAATATATGCGGCAAATTGTATTGCAGTGATGTGAAACCAAACTATCGATGGCACTAACGGTTATGCAGCGCCATCGATAGTATGACAGCTCGATAGTGCCAAATCATCGATAGTGACGATAGTGCCATCGATAGTTCTTCACCTCTAATTCGCACGTAGCATATTGTGTACGGCCACCATTTTCTTCAAAATATCAAAATTGTTAGGAAGTCTGAAATTATACCGGGGATTAGAAATATATATTTATTATATTTATATTAAATCAAATTTAAGCTTACCTCTCTCTCAGTTGGATGATTAATGTCATTATAACATCATTGCAATGTTGTCTTATGTCACTATCTCCAAATGTTTGATTGCTTCTGAATCAATTTTCCAGAAATACGGCCCATTTAATTTCTCCTTGATTCCCTCAATTCCACGTTTGTTGTATAAAAATAATTTCGGTTCCAAGTTTCCTCGTTTCGTTTATTGTTCTTTTCTTCAACTTCTTCGACTTCACAATTGCGCTGTACATACACAAGAGAGCTTACAGGCTCAGACTGAGCAACTTTCGGATAATGTTAATCCCAGGCTATAGCGTTGCCAGTTTACAAGGTTTTTTAAATTCTAAACTTAAATTATTTACTATTAATAATAATTCACCGGGGTTCTCCCCGAACAATGTCAATATCCACGTCTGCTGGAATTATCATCGATTTAAGCGATTATGATTTTATTAAGGAGCTTCGAGTCCACATTTTCGCTTTGAAACAGTTTATTTAAATTTTGCATATCTTTTAGTATGGGCTTTAAAAATATTAAGTAGACCTTATTTTTGTCTTCCTCATACAATGCACGCAAAATTTGGGCCTTGTGACAGCATTCGTCTGTCGCGGCTAAGTTAAAGTGCAACTTGAGTGCGTGCCACTGCTCCTCGATCATCGAAACTGCGGTTCCAATGGAAAGCCACCTTGTATCAGAAACTCTTGAATTTTTAAGGGTTCCTGAATGTTCCTCAATGTTATACAAACCAAACGGATTAGTCTGCTTACAAAACATTGACACAAGCATGAAAATTAAACGTTATTACATATATGTAAACATTTTGTTTGGACGAACACGATTGACAATGAAACTACACACCAACACAGATTCATATATGTACATGTCGAAGCATAAGTAGTTAGAATTGGTTGGCGACATGGCGGCGCGTGCTGGAAATACGTGGAAAAGAGTGTGGTTGTGCGTCTTTGGGTTTTTCATTAGAATCGCAAACGTAATGTGGCCTGACATTGCATCAGCCAATTTATGAGTCGTGATTGGTTGTCTTGTCTTTTAGTTTGGTAAAGTCCCGTTTTAGCGAGGCGACAGCGTTGTAAGAACGCAGAAGATAATTAGATGAACTCAGGGAGTTCAGTCGGTTTTTGAGAGTTGATACAAACGAAACTCGCTGCGTTAAAACAATGGCTACTAAGAACAATATAAGTGATGCTGCAACATAGAGCTGGCAAACTATCGATGGTGGGCCCATTCGATATTTTCGATGTTTTGAGTGAAAAAATTCGATATATCGATACTATCGAAATATTTGCGGTCTTTTATTTTCATTTGAATTCAAAAATTAAAAATTTTTCATTTTATAATGTATATATGAAGAGAAACAAAAATGATAGTACTTTGGTAAAAATAACATTTTATATTGCTTCATTGCAAATGTATTTTCATACTTATTATAAAAAGTAACAAAAATTAGAGTATTTGGTAAAAATAACATTTTATATTGCTTCATTGCAAATGTATTTTCATACTTATTATAAAAAGTAACAAAAATTAGAGTATTTGGTAAAAATAACATTTTATATTGCTTCATTGCAAATGTATTTTCATACTTATTATAAAAAGTAACAAAAATTAGAGTATTTGGTAAAAATAACATTTTATATTGCTTCATTGCAAATGTATTTTCATACTTAATATAAAAAGTAACAAAAGTTAGAGTATTTGGTAAAAATAACATACATGGTTAACTAAAAAGTTACAGGGAGATCCATTTGTTATGTTGTAAAAACACAAGCATATCAACATTTTTTGGTTTTAAGGAAGCTCGGCGATCGCTAACTATCTGTCCAGCTTTGCTGAACATCCTTTCCGAATCGATTGATGTTGCAGGAATGCAGAAATTTTTTTTGGCAACATCACGCAAAGAAAAATTGTTGTACTGAAATTATAAAAAGAAATAGGTATTATTTATTAAGCATAGTATTAATGCTCAATAAAAAAAAATTACCTGCCAATATTGAAGGGGATCTATTTCTTCAGAGGAGTGCTCTATTCCAAAATATTTATGTATTTCAACAATGGACTCGGAGCGCTTTGTCTTGGGCAAATTGTCAATATTTTTTTTGACAAATTGAAAAAGTGTGTGACGTGAAGGTTTTTCTATTGGTATTGGAGGTGGCAAACTTGGAAATAACGGTCCTGAGATATCACCTTGATGCTTAGTACATATTAACTCATCCCGCAATTGTTTTTCTCCTTGGACTGCATTGGTAGGGGATCGAAATCCTTGCTTCTTGAATCGAGGATCAATTAATGTGGCTATTCGTGGAATTGTCCGCTCTTCATATTTTGTCAGCCTTCTTATTATTGATTCAATTAAAAATGTGCATACTGTAAGACCGCTAGCAGTGCGAAGATTTTTTTTTAAGTTTTCTAAATTGTCTAGCAGACCACATGTTATTGGAATAATTAATGATATGGTTGCTCTCTTGTTGGAAGAAACTTTTGTTGTTGCGTTATCAAAGGGAGAAAGAATTTCTGATAAATCTCGCAGTGTATTGATCTCGTCAACTGTAAGAGGTTGAGGTGCTTTTGACAAATTGAGTAAGGCACTATTGATTGCTTCATATACTAGCAAAATTCTTTTAACCATTATATAGGCACTATTCCACCTTGTTGGAACTTCTTGCTTAAGGCCATATTTGGTTTCAGTATGTTGACAGTCCTTTAATTTTTGGTACGCAATCGTACTGCTTTTAAAATATGTTACAATGGTCTTGCATTTTTTTAATATTGTAGAAAGACAATCAAGTTTAAGGCAATCTTGCACCAATAAATTAAGCGAATGAGCAAAGCATAGTATGTGCCTCTTTTGGAGCAGTTCACATGCTTTTACCATGGTATTCGCATTATCTGTGACAATAGCTGTAATTTTATTAATTATGCCCCACTCACAGCAGATAGCTCGAAGGGATTCCGCAATGTTTGAGGCTGCGTGATTTGTTGAATCAGCCAATTTATTTGTAGAGAGAACAACGGTGCGTAAACTGAATTCGTCTGTCACAAACGTGCAAGTTACAGTCAAGTATGCATCATTGGATACAGACGTCCACATGTCAGTGGTTATGGCACAATAATTGCATTTGCGTAAATAGTCTTGCAACTTTGATTTTTTATTTTCGTACAGCTCAACCATCATCACATTTTTTAAATGCAAAATGCAAACATTACTCTTCCAGTCTCAATATTTTCTAATTGTTAGGATAAAATGGGCTAATATTTTGAGTGTCCCCCATTAGCATCCAATACTGCGCTTAGGCGCCGAGACATTGACGATATAAGGTTGCTTATGTCGTAATATTCTGGTATTTTCTGCCACTCCTCATTGATGCACCGAATCAATTCATTTTTGGTAGTGGGACTACGTTTGGCCACCCTTTTTTTCAACAATGCCCACAAATTCTCAATTGGATTGAGATCCGGACTCTGGGTGGGAGTGTCAATGACTTTGGTGCAATTGTAAAGCAACCAAGTGCGACACAGAAGCGATTTGTGCTTCGGATCGTTGTCCTGGTATAGCTTGTATTTAAGTTTAGAGCTGTTTTCTGGATCTCCCACCAACTCTCTAAGGCTTGTTTGTGGCTTATTCTCCACTGTTTTTAAAATTTTCAAACAATCTTGCCGAGAAAGCTTTGGTGGTCTGCCTTCAGAGCTGCATAATTCCAGCCTATTTTCTTTTTCCGCCCGTTTTATAATGTTGTAAACAGTTCTTAGTTTTATATTGAAGATTTCAGCCAACTCTTTTGCTGTTTTTCCTTTAATATAATTAAAGTAAACTAGCTGGATCAAGTTTTCTTTTGTGCGATTACCAGGCATTTTAAAGATCTCTAAATAAACCAGACCATGTAGTGAACTCAAGAAAATAGTATGACGAATGAGTGTAAGGAAGACTTAAGAAAATAATACTATCGGTCGATTTCGAATTAAATGTCCCGTTAGTTTTTCTTTGGTCTTCTTTTAACTAGTGTTTGCATTTTGCAAAGAATTAATTGACAGCGTCATACATTCCGCTGTTTTGTTTTTCGTCTTTTTTTCATGTTTTACTTGGAATTTTGTAAAAAAATTTTTAGTCTTACCATAGCTTATGTGTGTTCTAAGAATAATTGATATACAAAATGTTCCTAAATAGTTGCTAAATTTATATTTTCTAATAGAAAGTCAAAATTGTTTGACTTTTTTCGTTTTGCAAACAATTAGTTGACATACTGTATGTACATATAAAATTAGTTTCACGTTTCTAAGAATAAAATAAAATATAATAATCACCCTTGTTACTGTCAATCAGAAACTTGTCCATTCCAAAACCACCTCCAATAGCAACGAAAGATTCACTAAATAATAAAGGTTATTATACAGGATTAAATAGTAATCCAACAAATTTTTTAACACTTCCACTTACCCAAATTTTAGTTTTCATTCGCCATGTGTTGCGCCAGAACAAGTGATGTGAAAAAAACGCATCGCGTTATATTTGTTCACTATCGATAGTGGATAAAAAATATCGATGGTGGCGCAGAAACGTAAATATTCGATACCTCGATAGTACCATCGATAGTTTGCCAGCTCTACTGCAACATCAGAAGTGGGATCGGGCTCGCTACCGAATATGCCAAATGATCCATGGCAAGTGTTAATGGAAATGCAAAACAAAAATTTAATTGAACTTGTTAAAGCATTAAAATCAGTGCCATCCGAAACAACAAATAATAAGACGGTAGTGTTGCCGAAATTTAACGCAGATCTTGTTGGCGCCAACGCGTCCGCGTGGTGCGCTACAGTAAATATGATTTTGGCTGAAAATACCATGCAAGGCAGTGAGTTGGTGATGGCTTTGAGTGCAGCGTTGGGAGGCAGTGCATCGCAGTGGCTTTCACAGATATGTTATCCCGAAATAAATTGGGCTGAGTTCAAGGAACTTTTCGTTCAGCGTTTTGCGAGTGTGGAGACACCAGCTGCTATGTTTTTTACTATTTTGTCAACTAGCCCGACCGACGGAGATTGTCTCTCCAATTATGCAAGTCGCATGGTGACTTTTACATTCAACAAACGGAAGAAATTTTCACAAGGAGAAACAGCTTTAACCGACATAAAACGACAGAAGTTTTCAACGATCAATTGTCATTTTTGTGGAAAACTGGGTCACAAGATTGCTGAATGTAGAGTTAGACAGCAACGTAGTTTTTCAGTAAGCCCAAAATGGACAAGGTCAAGGATACGTATCAGGTGAAGAGAGTGCAGATCTGTGAAGTTGTCGAGCTCAAGGGAGAGATGTTTCATCACGGTGTGGTTTTCACGACAACATTTGACTCCGGATCGGAATGTTCTTTGATTAAACAAAAGATAAGTGCTAAGTTAGTTGGTAAAAGAATTAACAATGTAGTATTACTAGAGGGTATTGGCAAAGGCAGCATTTGTAGTACATTGCAAATACTTAGCAGTGTAGAAATTAACAACCATCATATTGAAATGTTATTCCATGTTCTGGGCGATGAATATTTGAAGAACGAAGTTGTTATTGGCCGAGAAATATTATCGCAGGGTTTTCAAGTCATTGTGACACTCGGAAAATTTGAATTTGTCAGATCAAAAATTGTAAACTGTTGTTCAAATAACGATATATTGTCTAAAGTGAATACTGATCTTGTCGGTGAAGATGAGAATGAATTAAACAATTTATTGGAAAACTACTCGAAGTATTTTACAAAGGGGATTCCTTCTTCTACAGTGAGTACAGGTAATATGAAAATTAAATTAGCAGACCCCAGAAAAATTGTTCAGAGAAGACCATACAGACTTGGCCCAAATGAAAGGCAGTTGGTGCGCGACAAGATTAAAGAGTTGTTAGAATGCAATGTCATAAGGGCAAGTTGTTCACCCTATGCAAGCCCTATGATGTTAGTGAACAAAAAGGATGGTTCTCAACGTTTATGCGTTGATTACCGTGAATTAAATGCTAATACAGTTTCAGACAGATATCCTCTACCTCTTATAGCAGATCAAATAGCTAGACTTCATGGAGCTAAATATTTCACATGTTTAGATATGGCAAGTGGATATTACCAAATCCCCATGCATGAAGAATCGATAGAGTGTACGGCTTTTGTCACCCCCGATGGCCAGTATGAGTTTTTATCAATGCCGTTTGGACTCAAAAATGCACCTTCAGTGTTCCAACGTACAGTGATGCATACACTTGGAGAACTTGCAAATACATTTGTGGTTGTCTATATGGATGATGTGTTGGTGGTGGCTGCAACAAAAAGTGAGGCTTTAGAAAGATTACAGGTTACTCTTGACATTCTAACGAAAGCTGGATTTTTGTTTAATATTAAAAAGTGTTCGTTTCTAAAGTCGACAGTTCAATATTTGGGATATGAGGTGAGCGCAGGTCAAATTCGTCCGAATTCACTTAAAATTTCAGCGTTAACTGCTTTACCGCCTCCTCAGTCGGTCTCTGCTTTGAGACAATTTATTGGATTGGCGTCATATTTTCGGCAATTTATGCAAGGATTTTCCTGTTTCATGAAGCCTTTGTATCTTTTAACATCGCAAAAGAACGATTTTGTTTGGAAGCCTGAACATGAACAAATAAGACAGAAAGTTATTTCTGTCCTTACAAGGAAGCCAGTGTTAGTTATCTTTGACCCGCAATATCCAATCGAATTGCATACTGATGCAAGTTCTCAGGGATACGGTGCTATCTTATTACATAAAATCAATAATAGGCCTCATGTTGTTGAGTTTTTCAGCAGGGCTGCTTCGCCTGCCGAGTCGAGATACCATTCTTATGAATTGGAGACTCTTGCGGTTGTCGTGGCTATAAAGCATTTCCGTCATTATTTAACCGGTAGAGATTTTGTTGTGTTTACCGATTGTAATTCACTTAAAGCATCAAGAACCAAACTTGAACTATCTCCCAGGGCTCAAAGATGGTGGGCTTATTTACAGTCGTTCTCATTTGATTTGCAGTATAGAGAGGGTAAACGAATGGCTCATGCTGACTTCTTTTCCAGAAATCTTCCATCCGCGGATGCGATTGATACTTGTAAAATCTCTGAGAAACGCGTCAATCTAGCAGAGATATCTAGTAAATGGCTTATGGCTGAACAGCGCAAGGATTCCGATATTGTTGATATTGTGAATAAATTAAAGGATAAATAGACGCTTTTACTAAATTTGTTTATTTAACACACACACTCAAGATTGATGCTGACAATTGTATAGGTGCTGTGAAATCGGCTGTATCTTTGTTTGGAGTACCAAACCGCGTAATAGCAGACCAGGGTAGGTGCTTTGCCAGCTCTAAATTTAGTGAGTTTTGTTCTCAACAAAAAATAAATTTGCATTTAATTGCGACAGGCGCAAGTAGGGCCAACGGACAGGTGGAACGCATAATGAGCACCTTGAAAAACTTACTAACGGCAGTTGAGACTAGCAACAGATCTTGGCAGGACGCATTGGGCGAGGTACAGTTAGCCTTAAATTGTACAGTAAGTCGAGTGATAAAGGCAAGTCCTTTGGAATTGTTTATTGCAAAGGTTGCTCGTCCGTTGGGGTTGCTTCCACCATGTGACATGACACAAGAGGTTGATTTGGCAGAATCAAGAGCTCGAGCGGTGCAAAATATATCAGCAGCTGCAGCATATAGTAAAAACCACTTTGATAAAACCAAAGCTAAGGTTGTTGGATACGAAGTAGGAGATTTTGTGTTGTTAAAAAATGAAGAAAGGCATCAAACAAAATTAAGTCCAAAGTTTAGAGGTCCTTTACAAATAGCTGAATTGTTGGACGGAGATAGATATATCCTCAGATCATTGACAAATAATAGAAAATATAAGTATGCTCACGAAGATATAAGAAAATTGCCAGAGGAGTATGTACCAGTTGAACTAGAAAGTAGTGAAGAGGCTTTAAATGATAGTGAATGGGAAACTGTTGAAGGAGAGTATGGATGCCTGAAGGGCTGATTATAAAACTTGAAAGAATTTGTCATAATGCAAGCACAAGTGCAAAACAAATGCTTTGATCATGGCGTGTGGGGCATAAGATGATGGAAATTGAAACCAGTTGGGTTTATGATAATGAAAAGAACTATTAATGAAATAAATTAAGTTAAAGATGAATTGTTTAAGAATGAAACAAAGAATTGAGTTTAAAATTTGTAAGAGATTAAGAGTTGAAACTAAAATCTGGTAATTGTAATTGATAAGGTTGTATGGAAAATTGAAATGGTAATATTAAGTTCTATTCGATAATGATTTGATTTATGAATAAAATGATTTATTTTTATGGAATTTCACGAGGTCGTGTTATGGTCAGGATGGCCGTGTCGAAGCATAAGTAGTTAGAATTGGTTGGCGATATGGCGGCGCGTGCTGGAAATACGTGGAAAAGAGTGTGGTTGTGCGTCTTTGGGTTTTTCATTAGAATCGCAAACGTAATGTGGCCTGACATTGCATCAGCCAATTTATGAGTCGTGATTGGTTGTCTTGTCTTGTAGTTTGGTAAAGTCCCGTTTTAGCGAGGCGACAGCGTTGGAAGCTGTCGCCGAGCGTGGTTCGAGCGGTGTTCGCTAAGCAGAAGATAATTAGATGAACTCAGGGAGTTCAGTCGGTTTTTGAGAGTTGATACAAACGAAACTCGCTGCGCTAAAACAATGGCTACTAAGAACAATATAAGTGATGCTGCAACATACATACATATGTATACCTTCCCATTGTTTAATACACTCATATACATTGTTGTATGTCGTTTGCCGGTTAGAACTGTGAGCAAACCAGGAGTACGTGTCGGCAATGAGAAATTCCAAATGGTTTGGAAAATTTTTTTTCGTTGAATGGGCTACAGCCAATTGTATTGAGTGACACACACACTTTATTAATATAAGAGAGGGCACGCTTTTCTTCAATTCTGTGTAAACGCTGTGTCTTGTGCCAGTCATTACTTTAGCATTGTCTGTCCCGATCCCAATTAAATTGACAACATCAAGGTTTCAATTACACAGCTCCATTTTAACAGCCTCTGCAATAGTAACTGCGTCACCAGCCTCAATAGGTATCAAACTTGAGAAGGTCGTAATCAAACACTTATTATTCACACTAAAGTAGCTTATAACGACGCCTAAACATTAAAAAATACACCAACATTACATGTAAACATGACATATATCTATATACATATATAAAAATGAAAGCCGTTTTCCTTGGTCACGGCATCACGCGTGAATGTCTGGACCGATTTCACTAATTCTTTTTTTGTTGTATTTGTTATTATTAGAAGGTTCTTACGTTAAAAAATATTAAGAAAATCTCTCATGCCATACGCAAGTTTAAATTTTTGGTACGGCCACACCAACGTTATAAAAACCGATCTGTTTACTTTGAGTCAAATGTCAAAGCTAGATTTGAAATCCACAGAAACTTAGTCATAAAATTATAGTATTTGCAATTAAATTTTCGTTTTTAACAATGCCACCAACCAAACGTACAAGCTTAGGCCGCAGAACTCGAAATACGTCAATGCAAAGAAATATAAGAGCAAATCAAACTGATGAGCAACGCGAAGAGCGAATTGAACTTGAACGGAATCGACATGAAGGTAGAAATTTTGTGTTTAATCCCCACAGAGCTGCATTCAGTTATAATGTGGCAATTGAATACAGTTCAGCGAAAATTGTTGCTATTGGACAAATGAGCATCGTGTGTCCACATTGCAAGGCATTAAAATTCAAAAATGAAGCCCCTGGATTGTGTTGCGCCAGCGGCCAAGTCAAATTGACGCCATTAGTACCCCCACCAGAGCCACTACGTTCATTGGTATCTGGAATTGCTCCAGATTCTTATCATTTTTTGACTCAAATCCAGCAGTACAATAATTGCTTTCAAATGACATCATTTGGGTTATTCGAGACAATTTTATGCCTACTTTCAAAGTAAGTAATTATAATGGTAAACAATTTTTTTAGTTTTACTACCTATGGCAAAGAAGTTTTTTACGTATTTATTATTTTATTATTTATTTTAAGTATTGTGGCAGTATTTTGCGAGCTTTTATATATATAGATATTTTTTGCAGATTCAGGGTCAAATATATCATCGAACAGGTTCCTTATTGCCAGTGCCTGATCAAGACTATAAATGTTTGCAAATATATTTTATGGGCAATTCAGCAAGAGAAGTCGATCAGCGTTGCGCACACAACAACTGAGTGAAAAGATACATTGTGGAACAACTTCAAACATTTTTCCATCAACACAATAAATTAGTTGCATTATTCACAACTGCATTAGACCGCATGCCATCTGATAATTACAAAATTGTTATCAAAGCCGATAAGGCGCCTGCAGGACAACATGCTGGACGTTTTAATGTGATATCAGCAGAAATTCCCGATTATAATGAAGACCCACTGTTACATGAGGTTATTACCGCTAAGGCGGTACGAAGTTCGCCGGGTCAGCTAGTAATAAACTAATACAAATGCTTATAACTTATTTTATATTTACCCAGCAACTTCGTCACACTTATATCGGTGGACTCATCTACAAACAAACTACATTTTGATGTTTTAACTTTATATTTAATGCAGCACTGCATGACCTAGATTGATCGACGCATAGCTGAGATAAATGATCCACCGGTGCTATGGCTGAGTGCTTGGGAATATATAAACACAATGCAACCTCTTGGTCCTCTGTTTTAAATGACTTTGGAACAAATTGAATTTTGTTTGTTTGCATATTGCCTTGCATGCACGCGACATGTTTTTATACCCTGTACCCATAGGGTAAAAGGGTATATTAAAGTCGCTAAAATGTATGTAACAGGCAGAAGGAGAATTTTCCGACCCCATAAAGTATATATATTCTTGATCAGTATCAATAGCGAAGTCGATTGAGACATGTCCGTCTGTCCGTCCGTCCGTCCGTCCGTCCGTCCGTCTGTCCGTCTGTCCGTCCGTCCGTATGAACACCGAGATCTCAGAGACTATAAGAGCTAGAGCAACCAAATTTGGTGTCAACATCCGTCTATTGTATAAGCAGCTCAAGTTTATTTTAAATTTTTGCCACGCCCACTTCCGCCCCCGTAATTTAGAAAAAACTATAACTTGAGCTGTAATAAAGATATCGCATTCTCATTTGGCACACTTAATAATATAGCCAATATGCACCACTTGACCGAATTTTACCAAAATCGGACAATAATTATCGGAGATATACGTATTTCCATTTTGTACTGAAACGCCCCATGCAAAATGGGCTGTTAAGTGTGAGCGAGATAGCATGCGTTCGCTGTTGCTGCATGGCAAGCAGTGCATGCTAAGAGAATTTTTTTTGTAAATTGATGGCGATTTTGATCGTTTTTGACTTTATGGAGTACTTTTACTTGGTACAGGGTATACTCAATGTCGGCAGGGACGACTTGCTTGCTTCATTTGGTAGTGGCATGCTGCCGCAATTTGCATAGTTTAGCCCCAACTGTAGCTTTAAAAAAGGAGCAATATGCTTTTGTAGCGTCTGTTGGGACTTTGCGCAGCCACTCCTTAAATTCATCAAAAGTAGTCCACAATTCCCGAAAATTTTGTTTATAAGTAACTTTCGGCATTTTCTCAAACTCAATATCGCTGTAGTATACCAAAAGTCACCGAGAAATATTATTTTAGTTTAATTTGCCCTTTTAAATGATCATAAAAATACTTTATAATCTCTAAAAAAAATCTTTATATAGAATTTTTTAAACCCAAACTAAGCTTTTTGAATTTTGAAATAAGCTGGATTTCAAGCTATAAGCATTTTAACCACTTTCCAAGCTATTTCATCTTGAAATAACCCAGATCTTGCTTAAAATGAGCCAACACTGCATAGTGGTTCTGCCCATAGGCCAAAATAAAAAAATCCATCAACAAATAATGCGAGCAAACGCATTCAAGTCGTCTTTTAAATGGCAAACCGGGTTTTTCTGGTAAAATTATGGTGCTTTTTAAAAATAGCATTGAAAGCAAGAACACATGTTCATTGCGACGCGTCTCTGCTTTTTATGCTTTTTGTCAAAACAAACGCGCACTTCAAAGTGGTTAAACGTTTGCCAAAGTGTTCGAAGATTAATTATTTAAAATAGATTTTTGTAGTTGAAGGTGTTTAGTTTAAGAAATTCTTATTGTAACATTAATATAATTAATAAAATCTTTTTAATGTCTTTTTAACTGTTTTTGTGTATTTTATGTGTCACTGAATTTGTCAATGTTTTAATGTAATAAAAATGAAAAGTTTAGCTGCTGACAGTTGCTGATTTGCGTATGTATATTCTTAAATAAACTAAAGCTGTCTCTTTCTATTTTTCAAGAACAAACATGCAACGCAATCAGCTAATATTCTTTTGTTTATGTGATGTTGCTTTCGTTTTCGTCAATTGTGTTTGTATATTATATTTTTTAAATATTAATTTTTATAATTTTGTCTTTTGACATTTCACTTTTCATTGTAAAGGAGATTGTCTTAATTGTGTGTTTTTACGTATGCACGACTTTGACCTATGGTGCACAGAAAAGGGCTATGAAGTCAAAATGAATCAACTTAAGGAATCCATTCGTTATATTTGTAAGAAGATAATTTCGTATTGGGCTCAGTATAAACGAATAAAGAATTCAGTAGTGAAGTAGCAATCAGAGTAGCTGAATGGTGAGGAATCTATTGTCGTAAACCCTACAAGTATTCCTCAAGACATGGATCTATCTGCCAATCGTGGCCGTCCAAAATTTGATTTTGGGAGTCTTCAACACCGCTTGGTGTACAATAGTGGATCTTCTTTTTACTGATAAAATGCCCGAAGGTAGCAACCTGATAATAACTTTAAGTAAGGCGCTAGAGGGAAGCGCATCACAATTGCTGTCCCAAATATGCTTTGCTGGCATCACATGACTACAATTTAAAGAACTCTACGTTCAACGAAACGTCTGCTGCCATACTGTTAAAAATTTTGAACGGGCGACCAAAGTCAGGAGATAGTTACACCGAATTGTCACCTTACTAATGTCAAAATTCAAATCTAGTGATCTGGAGGAAATCGCGGTTTCACAGATACGAATAAAAATAATGACTATATTGACCCAGACACCAGTTTTAATCATATTCGACCCTCAACACCCAATAGAGCTACATACTGACGCAAGTTGTATTGGGTATGGAGCGATCCTGTTATCATTATCTTAATCTTAATAATATTAATATCTTAATATCATTCATACGAACTGGTGACGTTAGCAGTGGTAAATGCTATTAAACACTTCCGACATTATTTGCAGGGACGTAAATTTCTAGTGTACTAGATTTAACACCGAGAGTGCACAGATGGTGGGCGTTTTTACAGGCATTTGATTTCAAAGTAGAGTATAGAAAAGGCGAGCGAATCCACTGCTGGAACAACATAAAAGTAAGTGGAAAATATGGTCAAATATGTGCGTAGATTTATAGGAAATTGCATCTCATGCAAAGTATTTAAGCCACATGTGGGAAAAGTGCAGGCCGGGTTGCATCCTATTTCTAAAATAGAAGTACCGTGGCATACGATACACATTGACATTACAGGCAAATTGAGTGGTAAAAATGATTTGAAGGAATTATCGCCTTCACCAAGTTTTGGTAAAGAAGCTCGACCTTTTGGCTTATTGCCGATAAATGAAGAGAGCAATGATGACATAGACAATAGAGCTGGAAAAAACATCGATGGTTTTGTATTTTTATAAAACATCTATGTTTGGCCAGTATTATCGATGTTTTTTCTTGCTTTTACAAGTGTTCGAAGGAAAAGCATGTAAGTTTTAATTTTGTTTTAATCTGTTTTATATTTTGCAATTTAATTTATTTTAATTTATACTTTTGCAGAAATTAAAAGGAGTGACTACAAGTGGTGTTGGTTGGGAGGTTTGCGAAAAGGATTCTTAAAAATGGACAAGTATCTTTAAAGTAAGTTTTATTTGTAAAAAGCCACGAGCATCATGCATTTATATGTGTATGTACATATATGATATTATCTATATTCTATATGATCACACATATATATGTATGTACCAATTATGTGTTAATACAATTAGCAAACATTTTTATGTAATAAATTAACAATTTTTATATTTCTAGTAATATCTTCAACTTCCAAGGAAAATCCAGGAGAAAAACGCAAACGAGAAGCTGTCTCTGCAATGTGGAATTTTTCAAAAGGACCCGGGATGCAAATATAGCCATTTGTAAGTTGTGTGGCAAAACGTACAATTTAACAAACCTGAGGGACCATTCGAATCGAATTCATCCGGAAGCTAAGGCTGATGGAACGCGTGAGTTGGACTTTGTTATGGATAAATATTTGGAAAAAGGCTCGTATTCAAATAATTCTGCAAAAAAAAAAAAGCTGGATAAAATAGTATTGCAAATGATTGCTTTGGATGTACAAAAATTTAGTATTGTGAACGACTCTGGTTTCCGACGACTCGTGCATGAGCTGGATCCAAAGTACGAACTTCCAAGCAAAACACATTTACGTAGTGTTGTTTTAAACAACGAATACAATGAGTTGAAACATAAATTATAAATAGAAATTGACAAAGTTGATTTTGTAGCTGTAACTACAGATGCTAAAGCAACCATTCCTAACGCAAATTCTAGGCAAATGCAAGCATATCGTGTCATTTTTTAAAAGCAGCACTATAGCTTACGAACAGTTTAAAATAGCCCAGGGTGTTCATAATCCATGGTCTAATTCAAGAGGTGCCAACAAAGTGGAGTAGTGCGTTTCAAATGCTCCAGCGCATTATAGTTACCAACGAATCCATCTCGAGCATGCTTCTTAACATTCCGAAAGCCCGCCGCCATTATCTGCAGTTGATATAAGCACCATAAAAGAATTGGTTCAAATATTAAAGCCTTTTCATGATGCAATTGTAACAATTTCCGCTGGTAAGCGAGTCCACCGTATTGTAAATCCACTCATCTGCGAGCTACAAGAGGGCTTAAATGAAATACTCTCTTTAGACTCTTTTAGCACGAAGTCGGTTACAAATTTGCTCCCATCCCCCTTTTAACACGCTAAAAACCTCGTTCTTAAACGAATGCAAAATATCGATATATGTATATTTTTTTTTGCTGTCGATTAACGCTATAGTGCCTTTGTGCTTGCGTCATACGCATGGGGTGCTTGTCGAAAAAGGGGAATCCCATATTTGATATGTCATATGTAAGCGTGTTTAAGTAGGTGCAAAAATCTTGAGCTTTGCAGACGCGTAAATAAAAAGTCAAAGATTTTGTGGTAAGTAAAAAGGTGGCACAGCTTGATCGAATTAAAAAGCATAGCTCGCAAATAACAATTGAGTGTTTTGCGACGTCTTGAAATAAGTCTCTTTACTGAGTATATGAAAAAATACTCGCGAGCAGAGTATTCATAATCTCTTCGTTTATCTCACACGCGCTCGGACAACAATCGTTTTTTTCGTTTCTTTTTCGTCTCACTTAGACCGCGAGTATTTGCATGAGTGAAATGAAGCAAAACGTCTTTAAGCGAGTGATGCTTATTAAATTGCAATTGACGCAATAACATTTTGTTGCATTCTACTGCATTTCCGAAATATTTTAATTGCGTTTGTGAATTAAGTGCGTACGGTCAATGCAAAATGGGACGAGAGCTAAATAATAAAGTGCATAAATTCTTTAAATTTGATCCGGAAGACAATAAATCGATATGTAATGTTTGTGGTTCGAAATTGGCTGGAGTTAATATCACAAATTTAAAACGACATTTGACAACGAAACATGCGGAAATATACAATGAGTGGAACAATGCAGAGGACACCGAAGGGAAACAAATTGAAAAAAAAAATTAAAATATCATATCACACAAGTGAAGAAGGAATTATTTCTTCCTTAGTTAAAATTGTCACCACAGAAGGGAAACCATTTCTGTTCCTGGATAGTGAAGGGTTCACAGAAATTATGGAACCGATTTATAGCTCGCTTGGCATGAACCCCGTAACCTCGCGAAATATAATGAATTTTGTGTCTGCGAAGGAGCGTGCTATTAAAGACAACATAAGAGCTCTAGCAAAGGGAAAGCTAGTGTCCCTTAAAATCGACGTAGCCACTAGAATGGACAGTGGACTTGGACTTGGAGTGAATTTACAATTGATTCGTTCGACTCTATCCAAAACTGAAATCGTTATTAAAACTCTAGGGATGATTCAGCTAGCGGATGCACATACTGGGATGTACATTAAAGACCAAATTTTAGAAATCCTACGTGACTACGAAATAACCTAATCTCAAATATTCAGGTAAATATACATAAAAAAAACAAAATGTTGTGATATGAATGGTTTTGAAGAATATCAAATTAATACACACAGCATAACATCTGATAATGGCAAAAATATGATTAAAGCCATTCAGATTTTAAAGGAATCCACGGAGGAGTCCCTTTTTTCCGATGACACGGAAGCTGAAAATATCATGCGAAAATTAGATTGCATTGATTTAGATAATATTGATTTAGATAATATTAACCTCGTTAGATGCGCAGCACACACTCTTCAGTTGTGTGTACTTGATGTAAACAAGGTGAAGGCGATCGGCGATAAAATTAGTTGCTGTCGTACGTTGTGCAAATCACTCCGCACGGAAACAAATAGGTTAGTAACGATTCGTTTTTTGTTAAATATATAATTTAACATATACATAAATATATAGACATTCAACAGAAAATGTTCCAGAGACTGTTACTCATGAATATGAAGATATCTTTGACGCCTCACTATCTTCAAATTCACTTAATTTATCCTCAGCTGGAGAGAGTTCGCTGTTTTCGGCCTATTTGGACTAAGTTCAGACAGTGTCAGAATCCAAAGAGCCTGTATCGGAAAAACTGACAAAGATTTACGGTGACATTGAAGCCTTCGATGTCATGTTTGGTCGCTTGCCATTGAATGCAAATATTTTAGATTTCTTCAATGAAGTGAAGCTCAAATTGCCACATTTAACTGCGCTCGCACAAGTAGTGCTGGCTACACCAGCAACGCAAGTTTCAGTAGAACGGGCATTTTCAGCCCTACATTTCATACTGAGTGAACGTCGGAGCTCAATAGGAGCAGACAATTTAAACTCTCTGTTACTAATTAAGCTAAACAATTAATCAAAATAAATAAGAAATATTCATTGAATTCATTTATATTGTTTTGTTTTTGTCTTATCTATTTTGTCTAAGTGGCCCTGTCATAAAGGCAACTGAACAACGGGAATCCGGGTTCGAATCCCAGGCTAGTATATGGATGTTGTTATCGTATAAGCCGAAGGCCGTAGTAGCTAATGCTTGTAAAAATTGTTAGGTTGATAGTTTACAACTATGTATATCTTAAACTAAATAAAACAAACAAATATTTTTTCTATTGTTAATCAAGTATTCGATTGAAGCTAGAAAGAAAAGAATAATCGGAGAAAAATTAAATATTTTTCACTTATTACTTACATTAAGAAAAATAAACAAAAAAAAACGCAAAATAAAAATAAAGTAAATATTATTTATTAAAAAAAATCCTTAAAGAGTGTTTGCAAGACTTTTTGAATTAACTTATTCAGTCATTCACTCACTCACTGAGTATTAACTCGCGAGCGACAATTATATTACTCCCGAAAAGAGAATCGTTAAAAGAGTTCAAAACGAAGAACTTAACAACAACGCTCAAGCGAAGACCAAGAAAAAAACACTCAATTGTTATTTGCGAGCTATGTTAAAAAGTGAATATGTACATAATTATAAATAATAAATAAATTTCAGCTTTTACAATGGCAGAAAAAAGAACAGAGCTACTTAAAAACGAAAAGTCATTTCTATAGAATCAAAAATACATTTATTTGATTTAAATGAGGCAACAGTTTGCACTATCAAAAAGAATGAAACTGAAATACGACGTGCAGGAAGCATTGGGTCATCCATATCTACAAAATTTACCAGTAGAACACGTGCACCAATTTTGGAAAAAATGGAAAAAGCACTTAGCATTTGGATTGACGATAGCTACGAAAAAAAGATCCCTTTAAGCCAGGGGATCATTCAGGAAAAGGCACTCAGGATTTATGGACTGCTCGAGCAAAATGGAGAGCGCTCCAGCATAGATTTCGTTGCCAGTAATGGATGGTTCGAGAAATTTAAAAAAAGGTTCTCCATTCATAGCATCAAATTTAAGGGCGAAGCGGCATCGGCCGATGATGGAGCTGCTACCACATACCCAGAAGAGATTCTGGGGTTCATTAAAGAAGAGGAGTTCCTGCCCGACCAAGTTTTCAATGCGGATGAAACTGGACTTTGCTGGAAAAAATGCCAAATCGAACTTTTTTTTATTAAAGAATGAGAAAGTAGCTCCCGGCTTTAAGGCACAAAAATATCGTTTTACACTTTGCTGTGTAGTAATGCATCAGGCGACTTTCAAGCAAAACCAATGCTTGTTTATAAGTCTTTCAATCCCCGTGCGTTTAAAGGGATAGACAAGAGCAAATTACCCGTTTACTGGAAAGCAAATTCCACTGCAGAATTATTTAAAGACTGGTTCTTGAATGAATATTTAAAAAAAATGAATTTACACTTTAAAGCACTATTATTATTGGACAATGCCCCAGGACATTCAAAAGATTTAACCCACTCGAATGTCAAAATAAAATTTCTTCCACCTAACACAACATCGCTTCTGCAGCCAATGGATCAGGGTATAATTTACACTTTCAAGACATATTACATCAGACGCTCTATACGCTGGATTTTGGATACAACTGAAACTGACTCCATCGATGTAACCAGTGCTTGGAAGAAATTTTCTATTAAAGATAGCCTTGAGTTGGTAAACTTATCTTTAAAAGAGATTCAGGTGTCAGGTGCTGGAGGAAATTATGGCCAGAGGTTGTTAAAAGCCATGAAATAGAAGTGCTAAAACGTGGATTCCAGAATATATTGGACCTTGCTCACTTGATTGAAGGCGAAGGTTTCGACGACATGGCAAATGATGATTTGCAAGAGTTGTTTGAAGATGAAGGAATTAATGACGAATCATTGCTTGTGATTGCTGTGAATGAAGCAAACAATTCGAAATCAGATGACAGCAGCTCTGAAGAAACCGACCCGATTAGTTTAACGATAGAAAAGCTCCAAGAAGGGTTCGCATATGCTAGCAGCTTGGAATCGTGCTTCTTAAATTCAGATCCGGTCATCGAACGACGACTTAAGTTTAAGAGAGAGTTGGAAAAAATACTTTTTCCTTATAAGGAGTGCTATAAAGAAGCTTTAAAAGCCACCAAACAATCGAAAATATCTGATTTTTTTCATAAGAAGCCACCAAAAAAGAAAACATGTTGAAACAAACTGGCTTAAACTATAAATGCCACTAAATGAATTTCAAATTTGATTTGAATTGAAACATACGATCTCCTTACTTTTTAACATTAAGTTTCTATAAAGTTTAACATGTTAATTAATTAAGAACCTTTTTTTATTTAATACCAACTTTTAGTTTGGAAAATATGAATGTTATGCAAATAACTTTTGGTTAATTTTGAACAAATGTATGTAAGAGTGGAGTGGGCAAACTGGATCTAGCTCACCGTAGGATCAGCAGCTCGTTTGAGAGGAGACGTGTGGCATCTCTATAAAAAAGCGATCCGTAGTAGAAGTTGGCGAGAGAGAAGCGACGCGCGGCAGAAGTTGGCGATATAAAAAGAGGAATTACCGACACATTTAAGTTTTGAACATATGTACATATAATACACTTATACACATATTTATTGATCAATAATAAAGATAACATCACATTTGGGAACTCGCCGGTCTTAAGTGTGTATGGTAAAAAGTTGTCGAGTTGAAATAAAGGTGCTCTAAGTTGGTGGTCGATTCTGTAAAAGCTGTTACGAATCGGTCAAAATTCAGTTGTGAAATTCCAGCACCATATTTTCACGGAGAAGCGCGGTTGAGAACATTCGAGAACATTTTTGTCCGTAGAAGTCATAAACGCAAAAATGCCGAAAGGGAAGAGAGAAAAATTCCATGAATGACAGTGAAGAAGCGATCGCGTTGATGCACGAAGGTGAAGCGAGAGATGACGAAATGTCAGTGAGTGCGTCGAATAAAATTGAAACGCAGTTGCAACAATTGATACAATTGTTTTCAATTAAGTTGGAAGTGGATGAGCAAAAACCATTCAGGTTAAAATCTCTGCAGAAAATTTTGAGAAAGTTGTATTCCAGTTCGATGGTTACAATGTACCTGTGAGAAAATGGTTTCAAAACTTTGAGCAGAACGCGGCTGCCTATGAACTTACAGACAAACAAAAATATGTACAGGCAAGAAATAAAATGGCCGGAGCTGCGCAATTTTTTTTGGAATCAGAGACAGTTAGCGATTTCGATGGGCTAAGGAGCGTATTATACAGCGAGTTTGAATCAAATCTGAGTAGTGCTGACCTTCATCATCAGTTTCGGGAGCGTAAAATAACCAGTAGTAAAACATTTCACGAATATATGCTAAGCATGAGAAAGATTGCAAGTATAGGCAATATTGAAGAAGCAGCTGTAATACGCTACATAGTGGATGGTCTAAATATCAAAAGTGAGTTTAAATTTACCATTGTAACAGGATGCATTGATTAACACAAGTCTTACTTATTTAATTCTTATTTATTTCCACTTATGTCGTATGTATATCTATATCACCACCGATCGCTTTGGCTGTTCTTGTTTGAATGGCCTGTCGTTCTCTTTCAGCTCTCGCTGTTAGGGTTGTTTGCTCTCGCGGAAACTTTGAGAGAGAGAGAGAGCTGAGAGAGGACGCCTGCTACACCATGTACAGCTCTAAGTCTTTTATGGAATTAAAACAGCAGTACGGCGTGTTTGAGCGCGTAAGAAAAGCTGAACTGGCACAAGGTAATCAACCTAAAGCAGCTAAGACTACAAGAATCGGAAACACGAAAAAGCAGTATTGTTTTAATTGCGGTTGAAGTGAGCATAAAAGAAAGGCAACAATGAGGTAAAGTGCTTCAATTGCAATGAAGACGGGCACATAGCAGCGAATTGTCCTAAAGATGCTTCAGTTGTTCGCAGAATTAGCATACTTAACCGTATGAAATCAGTTCTGTTAAATGGCATAAAGGTAGACTGCTTGATCGATACGGCCTCAGATTTTGTTTATTTTGTCTCGGAGGTCATCGTCGATCAGCTGCGTACGAATCAAACATTTCTGGTAGTTGGTAGCGGCACCATGGATTGTGATGCTATATTGGGATTTGATTTCATTAAGAAGTTTCCAGTGATGGAGAGTCCATACAGCAAGTAGAACACGTTGATGACTGGTATAATATTTTGGACATTTCTTGCAGTTTTTCGGCACCTTCACAATATCAGAGGCAAGTCCAAACGTTGGTAAAAGATTGCTACCAACCGAATGCTGCAACAACAACAAGTATAATGCCCCATCGAATCAAATATTGTACCTGATGAAGCTGTAATTCCGTTTTCGGCAGCCACCTAGTCTTCTATCAGGGCAGGAAGCAGAAGTTAACAAAAACCAAGTAGTTAAGTTGGAAACGCAAGGAACAGTGCGCAAATCTACGTCGGAGGCAGCCAAATATCGCGACGAAAAGGAAGAGGATCGACAACGACGCATCAAGGAGATACGCGTGCGCGACAGAGAACAAAAACTGGCCATAATTGAGGATGAAAAAATGCGTCATAAGTATATGTTGGACAACACACCCCAAAAGAGACCCAGAAATCGAGAGGAGAAACTGAACTATGCACGAGATCGATGGAATGAGGAAAGACAATGGATACAGCTTGACGAAGATTTGTTATCTTCTGGGACAGAAGATGATTATCAGGAGAGCCGAGTGTAAGAGTGGAGTGGGCACACTGGATCTAGCTCACCCTAGGATCAGCTGGTGGCAAAACAGGGTGGCAGCTCGATTCAGATCAGACGTGTCGCATCTCGATGAGAAGCGACGCGCGGTAGAAGTTGGCGATAGAAAAACGACCCGCAGTAGAAGTTGGCGATATAGAAGCGAGGACAGGGGTTAAAATTGCAAGCGGATACAAAGAAGAATTACTGACACATTTAAGTTTGAACTTATAATACACATATACGCATTTCATGTTTCGTCTTAGAAAAGTTATCGACGATTTCTCTCCATCCTTTGCAATGCCCTGTAGAAATTTTTAATTTGCCGCTATTGGTCGATATCATTTATGAAAATATTTAATTACAATTTTCTGAAAATCAGCTCTACAGATTTTGATAAAACAGCACTGGAAATCATATTAATATATGCAATGTAGAGATACAAAATGTGCATCTCTCAGTTGAATGTGCGTCCCGCATTTACTTCTGCGTCCCTTTACCAATGAACTCGTACATTTATAACCCCTGCTCGGACTCGCGATCGCGACCGGTAAATACATCTTTGAACAAACCTGTCTTTAACCTTTTCAACCCCTTTATCTTCCAACTTTCCTTATAGTTGGAGAGCTTCTTATTTAAAATAGAACTTAAAGCTGTCTTTTAACGAATTCCACGTTTATTAGAACATGCTTTAATCACAGTACCATGGACTATCGGCTAATTAATGCGATCTGGGTGAGCAAGTTCTACTTGTCTTACTACAGAATTTGAAAGTTTTTCAATTTCTCGAATAAATCTTCCGAGTTTCAAGACTTGTTTATTTTGAAAGACACTATGCTTAATTGTCTTAAAAAAAGCTTCTATTTATAGGTCCATTGATGGTTTTTTTTTTGTTTTGTCAATAAAAATGGCGCAAATACTACATATTTTCCTAAAATAATTTGTGCCATTTTAAGATGAAAATATACATTTTGTTCTTTTTCATTAGCTGTAAATATCGAAACCATATCTTGAATTTCATTTTTAAAGTAGCTAAAACGTTGCTTTAACTTACTTTTTCCAGCTACCGTTTTCAGGGTATCCTCACCAATTCTCTTATTAAGGATAGTTTTATTTTCACAATTGTCCAGAATAAAACTTTCTGGACCCTCATCTGTGAAATATAGTAAGGCATTGCGAGCCATCTCATTTTTAGTGGGAGACAGAAGAATGGTTACTATATATTTAAACCAATCTTCGAATTCGTCTATATGAGAAATATTATATCCCACACCCAGAGCGTTCCTTAACAAAACTCTGAGTCTAATACTGTTTAAGCCAACAGTAGTGTCTATATCTGCACACATTATTTTGGCGTAATGGCTTGGTAAATAAATTGGAAGCATATTTCATTGTACTCTATGATAGTTAACCCGCAGAATTCTTTTAGAACTGCTCCAATAATCGCAAAGCTAACATCAGTAATAATGCGTTTGCATAGTGGAGTACGCAGCTGATTTGTCTCGCTTGACATATGTACATATGTAAGAGCGGAGTGGGCACACTGGGTTTAGCTCACTCTAGGAGCTGTGGCAAAACAGGGTGGCAGCTCGATTGAGAGTGTGGCATCTCTATAGAAAAGCGATGCTTAGTAGAAGTTGGTGAGAGAGAAGCGACGCGCGGCAGAAGTTGGCGTTATAAAAAGAGGAATTACCGACACATTTAAGTTTTGAACATACATATAATACACAATAGGTATGTATACTATTAATCAATAATAAAGATAACATCACATGTATGAAACTTTAATAAAACCAGAACAAGCATGAATAATAACAAACTTCTTTCTGCCAATTTTGAATTTTGAGTACGTAACCTTTTATTTTGTACTGAATCCATGTTTCGCTTAACACGAGGATTTCTAGGAATGTAATCCCCGTGTTAAGCGAGGGCCAAGTGTACAATGCTTGGAACAACAGGAGGCTATGACTGCTCTAAATTACGTTAAGAAACGCCTGCCTACACGCCTCTTCGAGACGCGTACGATACCCAGGATTGCCACCATTATCGATCCTCGATTTAAATGAAGCAAGCAAGTCTTCCCTGCCGACATTAAGTATACCCTGTACCAAGTAAAAGTACTTCATAAAGTCAAAAAATCGCCATCAATTTACAAAAAAATTCTCTTAGCATGCACTGCATGCCATGCAGCAACAGCGAACGCATGCTATCTCGCTCACATTTCATAGCCCATTTTGCATGGGGCGTTTCAGTACAAAATGGAAATACGTATATCTCCAATTATTGTCCGACTTCGTTCAAATTTGGTCAGCTTGGCTATATTAATGTGCATTCCAAATAAGAATACGATATATATATATTGCTCTAGTTATTGGTTTTCCCGAATTGCGGGGGCGGAAGTGGGCGTGGCAAAAATTTTTAACAAACTTGACCTGTCTATACAATAGACGGATGTTGACACCAAATTTGGTTACTCTAGCTCTTATAGTCTCTGAGATCTAGGTGTTCATACGGACGAGCGGACAGACGGACATGGCTCAATCGACTCGGCTATTGATACTGATCAAGAATATATATACTTTATGGGGTCGGAAAATTCTCCTTTTGCCCGTTACATACATTTTAGCGACTTCAATACATATACCCTTTTACCCTATGTGTACAGGGTATAAAAAGATGGCTTTTTGTCAGCCTTAAATGCCGAACAGGCTTCCAAAGCTTTAGAGGAAGAATTGTCCATTGAAATATCGAAACTTAAGCAAACCCCTCAACCCACGCCACCAACAACAACACCACTCAGGTTTTCCCTTATGAAGGAAAAAATTCAATCCAAAGCAGTGCCATAATTGTCTTGCGACAGCATTTGGAGAATCCAATTGCATCAGAGGAATATTAGAAGGTAAAAAAGTGGATTTTACTAATTGACAGTTAATATTATCTTCTTTACTAAATTTCTTTAGGGACACAGAAGTTTAAAAAAAATGGCCAAAAAATTTCTATGTGTGTCTGCGTCATCCTGGGAATCGATACAATTATTTAGCAAGGCAGGGCAAGGGCAGGGCAGGGCACGGAGTGACGTTGCTCATTGAAATCTAGTGTCATAAACAAACTTTTGTTTTTAAACGAAAATCTCATAAATGATCTCTAATACTTGTTTTTTTTTTAATGACAATAATTTAAAAAAAAGTAAAAGTATTAAAAGAACGTATTACTCTTAGTTTTAATTGTCATTTTGTACTAAATCGAAGTTTATAATTAAAATATTAACCCAAATCGTGCTTAGTCGCTTTGTTTTTATTTAGTATCGCTTTAACTATTGCTATTTCGCTTTATTCCAGCGTTGGAATAAATGAATGATTGGTAATTATTTACTTTGACTCCTCGCGCTCAATACAGCCTTAAGGATAATGAATGTGGTACCAAACGAAAGGAAAAAAATCACAGAGCCACGCCTCGGGTGCGCCTTGACGATTTATTGCTTAGTTTTTGCACAATTAAGAAAATAAAAATGACTTTTTAATCGAAAAAATATCGATTTAAAGCTAAATATAGCCATTTCTCGCTAGAAAAAGTGTTGCAGAACTCAAAAATAGTGTTGGAAATGACGTGATGATAGCGCTGCCACATATCAAATGGAAGAAACAGCTGATTATATTTCGTTAAAAATTTGAAAAACATTGCCAGAATGTCGAACTGAAAAATACGTTAAATTTTGAATATGAAGAAAGACTAAAGTTTTTTTATTTTTTATATGTAATATGTATACGATATAACAAACTAATGGTAATAAATATTTCTTTGTCGTCTCAAAGTAAAAGTTTGCAGTCGAAAATCGATATTTGGAATTAGATGTGCCATCAAAACAGGAATTTTTTAAAAAAAAAACGTGTAGATTATTTTGCATTTTTCCACCCAGTGACCCAGTATCTAATGTCCACTGCGAAGCACAATTTTTGAAAGCCGTTGAATAAGATTTGCTGCCTAATTAAGCGCAGATTTGTAAAATGTAAACCATCAATAACTCAATTAAACAAACTCATTTGACGAAACAAATTGTTGTGGAAAAATGTATGAAAAGAAGCTTTTTTTTTAATAAATAAACTATTAAATCTAAATTATTGTTACAAGTTTTTGTTTTGTTAGAATACGATTACTGAGAACTAAAATATGATTCTTTGATGTTGCTTTACATGTGCTTATTCATTGTATTTTAAATAAAAACTATATTCAGGCTCAAGGTGCTGCTACAATCCGTAAAACCATATTGTTCGCAATGTGTCTCCGTTAAAAAAGTTACTTTTTCAGGGATCTTTGTAATCTTTCTTTGACTTTTGTATATGTACATATACTGATACATATATATAAAATCCATAAAATAATATATACTTATACATAAATATAATATTATATATTTATATATGTATACATATACATATATGTATGTAAGACCAAAGATTTTTATTTCTTTGTGAACCGCAAAAAATTAGCCTTGAAGCCGTATTTATTGTCAATATGTAAGTTAAATTTCTTTCATTGTTTTCGCACATTTTGGGGCGCACTAATGTCGAATAAAATTGACATTAGTATAAATATTATTTAAATATTGATCTTCTTCTTTTTAACATGAAGAAATGTTCTTTCTTTATTCTGCATTTGGTGATTCCACTTTTCTTTTGCAGCAAGGATTATTTGATGATTTTAGCTTTTAAGTTATTTGACGTTTTATTTCTATGTAATTGACCAATATTGCAATGAAACAGTCGTTTTTCATGAACCGATTCATCGAGTAGTACTAAATGGATAAACTTAAAGTTGGCTTGAAATGGATTGTCCATAAAGGAAATGGGCAAAAGGGTTAGAAATGCAGCGTTACAGCGTTATTCTTGCTTTTAATACATATCCATCTACTCGTAAGATATTAAGTTAAATTTGAAGTTGGTTTTACAGCATTTTTGGAGTTTATACCAATTAGAAGAATGGGCTAACTTCGACCGTACCGAAGTTCATATATACATCTTGCAGACTGTCGTTTGATTAATATATATTTTGGCAGAATCATTAGGAAGTATTTAAAAATCACAAACATTTGAGTTATATTTCATAGTCATCCGATCGGGATACGATGTCTGCAGAAAAAAGAAGTCTATATGCAATTTTAGCTGTATTGCTCCAAGGATCTCGGAAAAGATAGACTTGATCCAGACAGACGGGCGGATAAGGCTATTTAAACTTAGTTATTCGTGCTTTCAAGAATATATGTACTTTAACTTCTGACCAAAATAAAGATACCCCTTTTTCAAAGGTATAAAAAGGGTCTGTAGCCCAATATGCAAAGTACAGTGTCTGAATAATTTTTGTGGTGACTATATATGTACATATAGTGTAGGTCATCTCGCTCTTTAAAATTTCTTTCTCTGCATGAATTAGATGCAGATGTGTTCCATCACTCTTAATCGCTTTGTAGTTTAGTGCATTTGCCTGAATTAAATGGATTTTATTGATACTAATTATCTTACTTGGTGGAAAGGTCCAGAATTATTTAAAACTTTTGGATGTCGATTTTGAATACTTGAATAGCAAAAGAATTTTAGAATACAAACA
This sequence comes from Drosophila emarginata, assembly GCA_037075365.1. Lineage (NCBI taxonomy): Eukaryota > Metazoa > Arthropoda > Insecta > Diptera > Drosophilidae > Drosophila > Drosophila emarginata. The sequence continues at coordinate 99,843 of JBAMCD010000305.1, forward strand.
TTTTGTTCAACAACATGGTAAATTGATGATAAATACTTTGTTAGTTTTTGGATTTAAAGTCCCTCCAATTAAATTCAAATTCAGTTTCTGTTTTAAGGGAAAAAATTGTTTATGGTCAATGCATGTATGTTTTTTCTTAAACTGAAAAAAGAATTCATTGTTTAATGTTGTCGATGTGTCGTCGCTATTAAGCTGTATGTTAATTTACAGAATTCTTTGTATGTTAAAATGTTGAAAATTCTATGTTGCATAACACTGGCATGCTGCAAAGTGGTAACATTAAAGCACACATGTGGCACGCTTCACTTTGTGTTTAATCAATGGTGTGTGATGGATGTAATCAAACGCTTTGCGCGTTTATTAAAATGAACGACGATGAATTGTTCAATTTTCTATTTCAGCATGGGGCATTGAGAAGGGAAATCAATTGCCCTAACTGCAATAAGCCCGCAACTCTTAACAAAGAGTTCAATCTGCGCTGCCAGCGCCAATTCCGGATCATCAATAACCGGCGTCAAATTATCGTATGGTGTACATTTTTCCAAAGCGTTAGGAAGCACACCTTTTTCGACAATTCCAATTTATCCATTCAAAATATATGCCACTTTGTGGCATTCATGGTATCGGGGAGTTTGACCCAAGCTGTTGCGGAAAATGAGTTTGGGATGTCCAGTAGATCGGTGGTTGACTGGAAAAATTTTATTAGGGAGGTATACCTCCGTATAGTGGAGGAGGAAATGAAGGAACCACTGGGGGGTGATGGCCGAATCGTAGAGATCGATGAGGCCAAATTCGGGAAGCGGAAGTATAACCGCGGTAGGGCTATCGAGGGCCAGTGGTTGTTTGGTGGGATAGAGAGGGGAACAAAGCGATGCTTTATAGTCGCAGTCCCCGATCGCACCACAACCACACTGCTTGAGGTCATTAAAAAATACATAAATATCGGATTGTTGGAGAGCATACAATTGCTTAAGCAACGAGGGATTTGTGCATCAAAGCGTAAATCATTCAAAAAATTTCGTCGATCCACAGACAAGGGCACATACCCAAAACATTGAAAGAATGTGGCGAGACGTACGGGCGTCCGTGCCAAGGTACGGCCGACGTCTCGCCCATTTCAGTGGGTATATAGCGGAGTACTATTTCCGAAAGAAATTTCCGAATCACACGGATCGGTTGCACCATATATTTACAGCGATTGGCCAAAGCTACGAAGAGGGCTTTGGCTTCAACCATTCCTTCTCGGTTGAGGAAGAGGAATTGGAAAACAATTCCTCTTCCTCTTCTGAGGAGGAATTAGTTGAGCTGTAAATATATGGTGTAACCGATACTCCGCTATATACCCTAGTTTTGGGTATGTGGGTCTGTGATCGACGATTTACGCTTTGATGCACACCCCTAAGCAATCCAACAATCCGATATTATGGTCTTCATGGCCTCAAGCAGATGGCCCTCGATTCCGCTTCCCGATTCACCCCCCAGTGAAAAGTATACCTCCCTAATAAAATTTTTCCAGTCCACAACATCCCGAACTCATTTTCCGCAACAGCTTGGGTCAAACTCCCCGATACCATGAATGCCACAAAGTGGCATATATTTTGAATGGATAAATTGAAATTGTCGAAAAGGGTGTGCTTCCTAACGCTTTGGAAAAATGTACACCATACGATAATTTGACGCCGGTTATTGATGATCCGGAATTGGCGCTGGCAGCGCAGAGTAGGCTAAGTATTAAATTTTTTTGAAGTCTTTTTTTTTTAGTATAGCCTAAATATTATAATGTTTTTTGAAGTATTTTTTTTTTCTTAGTATAGGCTAAATATTAATAATTAAATATCAATCAAAAATATATTTAAACCATATAATACATAACATCTATACATACATAACCTCATACATCCTCATATGCATATGTATGTAATCACAATTTTTAAGAATAGTGATACAATACTTGCTACTCCCACTGTGCCTTAATACTACATTGCAGCATATTAAAAAGTACCTTCTAATGCATACTTTTGGGCCGCCTCCTCAGATGTAGCAATATTCACTTGGTTTATTATTGGTTTATTGATTAAATAATTATTGTCGATGTGCATTTCCAGTACAATAATCTGTTGTTAAACACATAATATTTCAGCAGTAAACGAATCTTGTGAGAGTGAAGTATATTGCCTAATTGTAATAATAAATAAATTCGTTTTTCTTGTTGTCAAAGTCGATATTTTTCTTTATTAATTTAATGATTTGAGGTATAAGGGGACAAATACAGTGCTTACAGATAATAAAGTTATCGCCCATAACTTCTGATTTACAATAAAAGAAAGAAGAAAACTAAGAACTAATTTGAAAAATATTTAAAAAAAAAACGGAATTAAAATCGTACATGGTGGCAACGCTACGCATCTGGCAACATTCACGTAAAATAACGTTTACCAACACTGAAGTTCAAATCTAGCCTTTTCCAACATATTTGAATTTTCCAACACTAAAAATCCGAGGAGTCAAAGTAAATAATTACCAAAAGAAAATATGGAAACTCAGGCATAATATGACAACAATAGGTTTGATAAAAATAAAGCTAAAATAGTAAATTTCCAAGATATCGTTTTGCTCAAAAATAAGGAACGTCATCAAACTAAACTGGATCCTGAATTTAAAGGGCCATTTGAGATAATCGAAGTATTGGATGGCGATATTTACTAAAATCTTTAACATGTAATCGAAAGTAATGCCGAATAATCAGATACTCGATGAGTTGTGTAAAGATAGAGATAGCACAATGGAAGTTGCGTCTGTTGCCCAAAAGGGAAACCAAAGACCGCACCTTAGCAGAAGAGACGTGTTATGGCGGGGGTCGTATGTGTAAAAGAAACTACACAAATTTCTTTGGTTTAAAAAAAAGGAGAACAAATGTGTTAAAGGAATTACACGAATGCTATGATTTATTATGATAAGAATGAAATTGAAACTGATTTGAAATAATTCTTTGGATAGAGAAAACAAATAAAACCGGTTTTAAGGGTATCTATTAAAAATTATTTTAAATATGCAGAGAGCCTTCGAATCCCGAAGCATTGTCACTTATGTGGTTGAGTTAACACAACACACGAGGACGTGTGTTTTGTCAGGATGGCCGTGTCGTATTATGAACGTATTTTGACCACTGTACGTGTCTGTAACCTTATGAATATTGTTTGACCACTTTGCGCAATGAGTTTCGTATATTGTGAAATCATTCTTAGAATTTGACCATTCTTAGAATTCTATAGAATATGACTGGCGTCAAAAATAATACGAGTGAGGCCGAGGGTATTCCAGCTTGCGTAGTCAAAGAATGCAGAGATCAGTTGCGTTCAGACAATTGCACGCGCCGGTTGGAATTTGTGTGTCAATATGCCAGACCCGCCACGGGAAATTAATGACTCTGCGACAAATTCTAAAGCCGACTGAAATATGCCTTCAGAATTGAAAGACAAATGTTTAGCATAACTTAAAACTGATTATGGTGGATGGAAAAGTATGCAACGCCTTGAGTGAGTCATCCTTTGCCAAATGTCAATGCCAATATGTGGCTCAAATCCCAAGGATATGAATAATTTGGCAAACTGTTTAAACAAAGACGTAAAAGAATACTATTTTGCGTTTGGTCCATCTCCACTTCATGCAAAAATACCGTATTTTGAGTACTTCCTACATATTTCTTACAAGTTCATTATCAAAATGTGTCAGGTTAGAGATCCTGAGAAAAAATTAATAGTTTTGAAAAGGAAGAAAAAAATTCGAAAGGATTTTCGTGAGAAATTGGGTTTAATAGTTGACCAGCCTAGAGATGGAGGTAAAGGATCATCCAACGACAGATATGTTGCTAAAAAGTTTTTTGCAAACCCAAAGTTGTCAGAAATTACTGGAGTTAACGAAAAGCTGATCTATCGTTGTGCAACTATACTTCAAGCTCTTGCATCAGGTACAAAATTAATGTACAAAAGTTTCATGAATATGCCCCCGATACTGCCGAAGAACTAATTAAAGAGAATCCATGGTATTGTAACGAAAATCGCCTTTTTGGTGTGTCCCGTGGCCAAACGGTTGGTTTCGAGTTGCTTCTATCGGTGTGGCCGCAACAGGACATCTCGTTAGGATTGAATGTGGTCTTTATTTCTGCTGCAAAATCAATTCACCAGTCTTAATCTAGGCAGGAAATTTCATTAAGTCAGCTGCACAACACAATTGAGAGCAGCCAGTCTGGCTTTTTTTTGGCAATTGGCGTTGCCAATCAGATGTTATCAGCGAGGTGGGAGGGCTCGGTTAAGTTCGGCGCTACCACACCGGCCATAAAGTGATTATACATGAATTGTATCAATAGGACAGCTTTCGGAGAAAATGGCGGAGTCGAATAATAAGGAATTAAAAGAATAAGTCCATTATAATTTTTTTTAATAATAATTAAATTAGCTCGTAACACATCTAAATATATTTTAAAAGCCTTGGTAAAAATTTCAGCACTGTAGTACCATCAGAGTTTTTTTTGGCAGCGCCATACAAGCACACTGGTTAGAAAGTGTGTGTGAAAGTGTTTCCAAAAAAACTCGAGGCAGTTAAACGCCCGACAATTTATTTGGTTCTACCGAATATATTACATATAGCTACAATAACACCTAATTTATCCAAATATCACAGCATTGCATTGTTTCTGTTCCCGCCCAAGAACAAATTAAAACAAATTTTCTCAAATTGAAAAGAAAACAACAATAAATTACTATTATGCAGCATTTTAACGAAGACGTAAGCTGTGAAACATAAACAGCAGTCCAGGTTGACTCAAATAGAGATCAAATTGAAATAGTTATAGCTAGCTATAAGGTGTGCGAAAAAAGTAAGTGGGACAATATGTTAAATGATATAAATATTGAACACATCAATATATTGAAAAAACAAAAATTTGTGTTTAAACTTAATAAAATGACCAATATATTTCATAATAATTGAATCAAAAAAAACGTAATGAAAAATGAAACAAAATATTTTCAAAGGAAATAAGTAAGTGGGACAAATCCATAATTTGTATCTTAAACCTACGAAAAAAGAAAAAAACAACAAAAACAACTGATTTTATAATAAAAGAAACTTAAATAGACCCTCCTTTATTGTTCAAAACCTTAAATATACGGGATGGCATCGAATTTATTAGGTTTTGAAGCATTTGGATGTCCAATTTTTGCCATTCCTCAATTATGGCTTCTTTGAGATCCTTAAGATTGCCAAATTGTTTGCCATTGGCATAAACTCGCCGAGTTAATATGCCCCAAAGGTTCTCAATCGGATTGAGGTCCGGGCTGCGTGCTGGCCAGTCCAAAACAGGAATATGGCACTCCTTAAAATATTGTTTTGTCACCTTTGCTGTATGGATGGGTGCATTATTCTGCTGGAAAGTCCAATTGTCACCATAAACATTCTCTCCAAAAGGCACTAAAACTGTCTCCAACAACTCCACATAATTTTGTGCATTCATTTTATGTGTTATAAAACAAATTGGGGTCTTTCCATTGAATTTGACATGCGCTGATATTATCCTTTACCGATAGATTTTTTATTTTCCTTTTATCGCGGTTGTTAACCAATGGTGGGCGTCCAGAACGTGTTTTTTTCCCGTAATTTTCCGGGTCTTTAAGCAATTTTTCCACCGTGTTTTTGCTTCTGCCAACATTTTCAGAAATTTTCCGGATTGACATCCCCATATCACGCAGTGCCACGATCCTCCCACGCTCCTCATCAGACATTCTTGCCACACTGGCCATTTTACTTTTTTTTTCTTTATTATTACTGAATTAAACTGAATTATGGATTGGAAATAACTCCTTTTTTGTCACTTTTAATAGTTTATACAATATTTTAATGCAAAAGTTCTAATTGAACGTGCTTATCTCTCGAAAAATGAAAGCAAAGTAATCTGTCCCATTTACTTATTTCGTTAGCAGAACTGGACGTTAGCATCTAAAAATAAATCTAACGGGAAAATATTGCGGTACTTTACCAATTCTTTTTGCTCATCGCTCAAGCACACTACAACCGAAATAAAATAGTAAAAGAGAAAACGAAAATCTGAATTTTCTGGACAAAATAATGTTTTAAGTCTTTGTCCCACTTACTTCTTTCGCACACCTTACATTATACATACATTATATAGCTATAATGTACCATACTCAATAAATTTTGACCCTTTGGAATGGTGGAACAAGCACAAATATTTTCCGAATTTGCATAAAACAAGCTGCACAATTTTCTGCATACCAGCGAGCAGCGCAGCTTCCGAAAGAACTCTTTAAAATGCAAGAAATTTAATAACTGAAAAGCGATGTTCAATAGCTACAAACTCATCCAATATAAATAAAATAATGTTCTTAAATTCAAATATAAATTACATGTAAAAAGTATCAATAAGCCAGAAAATAAAAGCAAGAAATTTATTACATATGTAATACATATCATGTATACAAATTTTCAACTTTAATCCGATAGTGTAGAATATGGTTTAAATTATATAATTAACAAAAACAAAAATCATTTTCATAACATTTTTTGGCAGTTACATTTAATAAATTGCAAAATAGGCACAAATTCACGCCAAAAAAGTATTGGCACAATTTTATATTAAGTGAAGAAAAATTCAAAAAAAGTCTAAATGAATTAAAAATTATTACTTCGTTATCTTGTTGAAAAAGCCATTGCGATCCTCTAAGCCCTAACTTTTCAACACTATGGGCCAAATTGTTCTTCAAAATTTCCAAGAAAGCAAATTTGTCCTATTTCCTTCGATGAAGGTCGGCTGACCAACTCCCGATGCCGCACAACCACCCAACACCATGACATGCCCACCACCCTGCTTGACGGTCTTACGCATATTTTTTTCCTCCAGCTCTATTGGCTTCGCGCAATACTTTTTGGGTACCATCGGACCCAAAAAGATTAAACTTGGACTCATCACTAAAAATCACTGAGTTCCAAAACAAATCGGGCTCATTTACATATTTTTTTGCAAAATCGAGATATTTTTTTTTTGTTGGCCTTTGTAATGTGTGGTTTGCGCCTTGCGACCATGAAAGGCAGCCCTGTTAAATGTATTTCTAATGGTTTGTGGGCAAAAGTTTCCTTAAAGGTCTTCTGCAACTCGTGACACAATTTCACAGCCGATTGCATTGGATTTTGTGTAACTGCAGACACAATAACACTTTCCTGGAGAGAAGTAAATTTTTTCGGACGCCCAACTCGGCCTTTTGGTTCCAATTTACCGCTGGTAACACTCCACGATTTCGCCAAATTTCCGATAAGATTTGTTTTCAACATATGTATATGTATGTATGTAGTTTTATAATCAATTCACGAGTTTCTAGAGAAATTTCTGCACCTCTGCCCATTTTGATCATTTCTGTATGAATTCAAACCGAAAAGTGGTGCAGAACACATTATGTGTGTATACCAGACAGTGTTGCCATTTTGGCTTATTTAAGATCTAGCTTATTTGAAAGCAGAAATGCTTGCAAAATTATGAAAATGCTTATAGCCTTAAATCTAGCCTTTTTAAACATCATTTAGTTAATTTTTGCATTTTATAGACTATCGTATGAATTTAAGATATATTATCGTCAAATAGTTTTGGTCACACTGCGATACGGAAACTTGCTTGGTAAACGTATATAAAGTTTTTAAATTGATAAAAATGTACATATACAAAACTGTACTAATATACATTGGTGTATGCAGTATTTGCATATATAGTATAAATCTTTAGGTGCTGCAATAAACTATTACAGCATTAAAACATTACAACATTTATGAATTTAATTCCAATCAGCTCCGGAGCACTGATGTCATTTCAGCTTTTTTCCAGCTAGATCTGGCTGTTTTGGAAAGAGAATGCTGGAAAAATTTGAAAACTGTGGGCGGCGGGAATCCTAGCTTTTTTAGCAAATTGAAATATATATTTTTTTAATTTTACTTTTTCTCAATTTGGTGAGTTGTTTCTATCGCATTTGACGAAAAAATTCTTCTATCGAAAAAATTCCCACCTACATATGTATGTAAATTTGTGCGACTTCCATAGCTAAAATTGTAAAAGTTAGCGATGCCGAATGAAAGTTAGGCAAGTACAATGGGAAAATGTCGACGACACGGTTAAGTTCTGGAATGAAGTACTAAAATACCGGGATTCTGGCGGAAACTGCAGATTTCATGAATTGGATTTAGTTGCTCTTCAAATATTATCACTGCCTTGGTCGAATGCCGAAGTGGAGAGGGTTTTTAGCCAAGTGAATTTGGTTAAATCCAAAATCCGAAATAGGATGAGCGTTGATACGTTAAACGCTATATTAAGCATAAGGTTTATATATATGTATATATATATATTTTTAAATTAGAAATTAACTTATCTAAAATTTTAGGTATGGACTGCACCGAGAAAACAAATGCTGATTTAATTACCAGCTACCGCCCAGCTGTCTGAATAAAATAGAACAGAGAGAATATTATGCGAGCGATAGGCAGGTATATACATATGTTTGTCTGTAGTTTCATTGTCAATCCTGTTCGTCAAACTAATGTAAATGTATTAACTGTTAAGTGCAATGTTCGTCTTAAATCTTTGTATGTAGAGTAATCTGTTGGATTTAATAATATTCATTATTTTCATCGTATTAATTATATATATATACACATACATATATTAGACACCACGAAAAATTCAGAAAGTAAGCGATACGCGTTGGCTTTCTATTGAAACTGCTGTATGCAGAATCAAGTAGTGGGATGAACTTAAGTTGCACTTCACCCTAGCTGCAACCGCTGAGAGATGCCACAAGGCTAAAATTTTACATGAACTGTTTTGTGATGATAAGAATAAGTTTTACCTTTTATTTTTGAAATCAATTCTGAAAAGTATGCAAAATTTGAATAACTTATTTCAAAGTGAACCAGCGGAATCCTCAAAACTACTATCTGAGATAGTAACAAGCATTGATTTCCTGCAAAATAAAATAATACCGCCTGACGCAAATATTGATGTATTAAAAGATGACTTGGATGAACTTGCTGTGTCTTCATTATATATGGGATATCCATTTGAAAAGGAAATAAAAAACAACACTGATGCCAATAAAATCAGGGAGAGGCGCAAGGATTTTGTAAAGGACCTAATTAAACAACTCAGAGAAAGGTAAGATTCAAAATTATTTTATATTAGAAATAAATAATATTATGATGTTTAATTTCAGACTTCCAGATAATTTTAAGATGTTCTCAAGCACAATAAAAATCCTAAAGATCTCATTTCCATTTTGGAACATTTTAATTATAGTCACATCGATGGAATTCTTGCCCAATATGGGAAAATTCACTTAGTCCCATTGGAAAGCACTGATGATACAATAAAGCTTTGGTCAGAAGTTCTGACTTTTAAAAATGCTGGTAGAAAACAACCTTTTAAAGAAATCGCTTTATGAAATGAGTGTTCAATCTTTAAACTCGATATTAAATATGGGGTTTGTTTCAGAATTATTTAATTTATTTCATATGTATGTACTAATAAACTTCTTTTGAACTTTACAGATATGGATTGCGCAGTCATGGCAAATGTTGCCACAACTACGAACTTCCGTTTTAGTTTTTGAATTTAATTGGTTCCAGCGATAAATATACCGACTGTAGTAACAGCTAATTAGATGAAATATTAACACAGTCAAAAACGTATATATTTGTGTTGTTTCATTTTTATCTTATACTTTAACCCTTTTTTTTAATTTTTAGATTGTTCTAGCTTGAATTTTTGAAAAATCTAGCCTATTTTGTCGCCCAAAATCTGGCAGCACTGATGGCAAAAGCTCTTATTCCAAGATAACCAGACAAAACAATACATAGCCGTTGCAACAACAAAAGAGTAACATAGACGTTAAGAATAATTGTGCCAATTCCTTTTTGGCGTAAATTTTTGCGTATTTTTATCTTTCTTATTATTATACACAGGCAAAACACACAGAAAAAAAGAAACAGCTGTAAAATACTCGAATGTATTTATAATACAACATCTCATTACTTCGACTACTCTCTCACTCACCTCGGTTATCTTCGGGCTAATTGTTTTGAAACCGAGCGATATACATATGTACATACGAAATCACTTATTCAATCGTTTTCAGTTGGTTTTTCACTTGTTTTCACTCATGTCAATTTTAACATTGTACGTTTGAGGGCGGTTTTTCTTGCATTCATGCAGTGTTTTGGTACAAACATTGTTTTTACAAGTACACTTGCCAAAAATACTATGCGTACAAGTTCAAAGCAAAACTTTGATTGAGAAAAAATAGTACTTGTAATTAAGATATTATCAAAACTATCTTTTTATATTTATTTATAAATCAGTTTTCGAAGTTTTCCTTTTTTAACACATATAGTTATTAGTGTACATTTATAAAACTAAAATGAAATGAAAATGAAATACAAGTCGTCCCTGTCGACATTGAGTATACCCTGTACCAAGTAGAAGTACCTCATAAAGTCAAAAACACTTAGTCGCCATCAATTTACAAGAAAATTCTATCTCCCTCACTCTTAACAGGCCAAGTTGCACTGGGCAACTGGGCAGTACAAAACGGAAACACGTATATCTCCGATAATTATTGTCCGATCAGCTGGTGTATATTGCCTATATTATTGAGGGTGCCAAATGCAAAATCTTTGTCACAGCGATAGTTATAGTTTTTTATAAATTTCGGGGCGGAAGTGGGCGTGGTAAAATATAAATCAAACTTGACCTGCCTAGACAATAGACGGATGTTGACACCAAATTTGCGTGCTCTAGCTTTTATAGTCTCTGAGATCTAGGTGTTCATACGAACGGACGGATATGTCTCAATCGACTCGGCAATTGACACTGATCAAGAATATATACATTTTATGGGGTAGAAAAATTAACAAACGTTATTGTTGATGCTTCTCGCACTGCTGTCATTTGTGATCAGCATAATAACAGCTTCGAAAATATTCCACATCAAGGCGATTTTGATTTCATTGCAGTAAAAAAGAAAGAAAGTTAATTTATCAACTTCATGGCGAGAAGAAAACCTACAAATGCATTGGCAGATTAATGATACGGTCAGAAAATTTTGTGACAAATGCTTTAAAGCTAAGAAAAAATGTGGAGTACGTAGATTAACATCAGTGCCAACAGATACGCGTATAGTCAGATTGGCAAAACCGGACCCTTTTAAATCTTCAAGATCGATTGCCAACGAAGTGGTCAATATAGTATCATCGTGAACCATTCGGCGACGTATAGTAGATTCCAATCTACCAGGGAGAATTGCTCGTAAAGTACCTCTGCTTCGCCATGGAAATTTGAAGAAGAGGAAACATTTTGCACAAAACCTGAAATATCCAAAAAGATTTTAGACACTGTCATGCTACCCTATATAGAGAAGAATATGCCAATAATATGGAAGTTTCAACAGGATAACTATCCTAAACACTGTTCTAGAAGTGTTAAGGAATGGTTCTTGATTGGCCAAGTCAATTCCCAGATCTCAATCCAATAGCGAATCTCTGGGGCCATATTAAAAAAGAACTATCTGTAGTAGCTGGCGCTACTTTCATTACCGTAGTTTTTATACCCTGTACCCATAGGGTAAAAGGGTATATTAAAGTCGCTAAAATGTATGTAACAGGCAGAAGGAGAATTTTCCGACCCCATAAAGTATATATATTCTTGATCAGTATCAATAGCGAAGTCGATTGAGACATGTCCGTCTGTCCGTCCGTCTGTCCGTCCGTCCGTATGAACACCTAGATCTCAGAGACTATAAGAGCTAGAGCAACCAAATTTGGTGTCAACATCCGTCTGTTGTGTAGACAGGTTAAGTTTGTTTCAAATTTTTGCCACGCCCACTTCCGCCCCCGCAATTTGGGAAAAACCTATAACTAGGGCAATATTAAACATATCGTATTCTTATTTAGCATGTACATTAATATAGCCAAAATGCACCAGCTGACCGAAATCGGACAATAATTATTGGAGATATACGTATTTCCGTTTTGTACTGAAACGCCCCATGCAAAATGGGCTGTTAAGTGTGAGCGAGATAGCATGCGTTCGCTGTTGCTGCATGGCAAGCAGTGCAGTGTTGCTGTGTGGCAAGCAGTGCATGCTGGGAGAATTTTTTTTGTAAATTGATAGCGATTTTGATTATTTTTGACTTTATGGGGTACTTTTACTTGGTACAGGGTATACTCAATGTCGGCAGGGACGACTTGCTTGCTTCATTTTCTTTTATTTCTATATATTTTTCGTTCGCTTTACTTTGTTCTTTGTGAATGCCACTCGGATGGTTTTTCTCTTATCAGCGTGCAACAAGGAGGGAACTGTAAATGAAACTTCAAAAAAGCCAAGCACGGTGGATGTTATAGTAAAACAAAAGGAAGTGTCGTTGATACTTTTGACCATGCGCAAAATTCCAAAAAAGCCTTTGCGGAGAGCACAAAATTGACGTTTAAATAGAAAAATTGATTCCCTTTAATATTTTTTGTACATATGTATGTATAAGTCTGAACTTTAAGGAAATAACATAATTTGATGAAATATGTTATAATTTGATTTTGTTTTAAATTTCTTATTTTTCAATGTTTTGCAACACATACCAAATGAAGGAAGTCTGTAAACGATGACATAAACGTACAAAAATAAAGATGTCTATGGTTAAAAATGGGTTGGCGGAAATTTTTCTTTTTATTTCACAAAACTTATCATTGGTTAATAGTACATTGAAAAACTTTTGTCACGACTTTGTTTTGAAGTAAAGCTTTAAAAAAATACAGTTTCGACCAATCGCAATGTCCCCTTCAATATGTCCATGGTAATATTCACAAAGTTGCCACATCGATTTCGATCTCGCGGTGGACTATATTTCAAAAACCTTTAATTATAATTATTATATTTTAAAGAGTGTGTAATATGTTATAAATGTAAATACACATTTTAATCTTTAATAGAGGAATTCCTAGTAACGCATATTGTTGCTGAGGTAGTCGTTCCTGTTGACTTATTAATGGCCTATCAACCCTCCTGCTGCGACCAGACCCCAACATTGGAAACTCCAGTAGCTCATGGTAAGGAGTTGAAGGATAAGTATACGGTACTTGATTGTTTCGGGATCGCTGATACGGAGTGTTTATTTTACACGCCTTCGGCCCCATTGATCGGCGAACAAACTCCTGGTACCATGTACATCCTTTATAACTAGCCATATGGCTTCCAGAGCAGTGGAAGTAGGAGGGTGTGCAGCTAATGAACGTGTGCAATCTTTGGTATGATGTTGTTCAGCGCATTTAGCACAGTTAGGTTGTCGACGACAGGGCATAGCTGTGTCCCCGTACATTAGGCATCGCCGACATTGGGCAATTTCAGAAGATTTTCTCATCCTTTCAATCCGTATTTTTTGATGGCAGAGGGTCTTCACCTGGTAAATTTAATTGATTTTGGCACATGGCTTAATATTAATGAAAAAAATATTAAGTTTCTCATCTTTATTAATTGAACTCAATGTGCTGTGATGTAGGCCTCTGAGTACGACTCTATGCGTCTTCTCTCCTTTCAGTTGATATGTGTGGAATTCCATTCCAATGGTATCCATGCGGTCCACATTGGCCCAATAAGTGTTACTGCCTTGGCAAATATTTTGACCGTTTCCCCTTGGTTTGCTGTGACGATAACGGTGTCCAAAGTTGTAACTTCCTTAATGAGCTCAAGTAGGTCATTTAAGTTGGTAATATCAACAACTATTTGTGGTGGTTTTGGGATACTTTTTAGTTGATTACCATTGCTAGCTGTTTCCCTTCGAGAGCTTTCGGCAGTATTAGCCACTTCCTGGTATTGTTTTTCCATATGATCACTGTCAGCGTCCACATCCACATTCATTGGGGCTTCTTCATCCGCGTCAAGAATAGCAAATCTATTAGTAGATATTACCTGTTTACTATAAATGGGGGCAAACGAGAAGCCAAATCTTCAATCCCTCGTTTTGTTTTAGAAATAGATGACACTTGACATTTTTTCTCTTGCCCAACCAGCAACCAGCAATCTCTCTGTTGAGCGCTTAACGATTTTGCACTAGTTACATTAGAGCATATTAACATTGGGCCTTCCTGGCACTCCATGACTGATGCCGTACACATTATCGGGGCAGCTGCCACGGTGTAGGATGTATTGCAGGAGGTAGTAACAGTTTCCGTTGTTGTAGTTGCTGTGCTTCGGGTTTCGCCGTTTACCCAACGTTGAAGTCCTAAGCGATATTCCGATGGAATCGGCGCAGGTGGCTTACCTGCTGATTGGAACATTTTCTGGGGCCTAATCTGCTTACTTCTATGCTGTGAATCAGAAGATATAAAGTCATCCATGTCTTTGATATGTTAACTTTCCAAATTCTTTTTTACTCCTCTCGTAGGGCAATTTGGAAGGAATGTCCTGCCCGTGGGGCAGACAAAGCAGTAAATTCCTTATTAAAAAGTGAAACCGTGTGCATGTGGTGCTAGTGTGTATACTTAAAACAATAAAAAGATAAAGAATCATAAAACTTTTTGATGGCGAGAAGTATTCCGTATGGAAATTTAGAGTTAGGGCTTTACTTGCAGAGTTAGAAGTGTTAAGTTGACGAGGTTTGGAAAAAGGCAGAACGCTGTGCAAAAAGTACACTTATTCAAAATTTGAGCGACTCGTTTCTTAATTTCGCGGCAACGACATAACGGCTAGTGAAATATTCCAGAATCTTGACGCCATTTATGAACGCCAAAAACTAATTTCATTCAAATTGTCGAGTGAAATGTCTTTGTCCTCGCATTTCATAATTTTTAATGAAACAATTGATAAGTTATTGGCGGCTGGCGCAAAAATGGATGAAATGGGGAAAGTGGCATATTTGCAGCGTTGCCGTTTTAGGTATTTAATAGCATTTTCAGCTATTTCCAAGTCCCGAAAGCTATAAAATTTTTGAAATTGCTATTAGCTATTAATCTAGCTATTAAAAAATATTTTTAACACAATATGGAAATGCCCACTTAATTAAATGGGGAAAACATTTCCAATACTGTTAAGTTTTGGGCAGAAGTTCTGCAACATAAAGATGCTGGAGGCGTTGTTGTTTTTAATGACTTGGCTAAATTTGCGCTTCAGCTATTGTCGTTACCTTGGTCTAACGCCGAGGAACGTGTGTTCAGCCAAATGACTTTGGTTAAATCCAATATTAGAAACAGGATGCAGTTACAACTCTGGATGCAATTTTAAGCATTAGGTACATCTTTTTTTTTGGTAATTCTAAAACTATTTTACTTACAAGTTTAATTCACAACTACACAATACCCCCCGAAGTTATAAATCTATTACAAATAACTAAAAATATAATAATAAGTCGGAAGATATCGGCATTGACGATATTGTTGATAATGTTGTTGATAATGTTGTTTCACTACTTTGAGATTTGTAATAAAAACTAGTCCAAAAATGTAACAGCTATTTTTAAAGCCATTTTTGAAACTTTCTTGGCTATTTTCAGCTATTTGTGAGTGCCGGTTTTGCTATTTTCGGCTCACAAAACCTGGCAACACTGCATATTTGCTACAGAGTCTACCCTCATATTATAATGGCGTCATCACGGCCATTGAAACACTTACTGATGAAACTCTTAAACTAGCCTTCGTTAAAAAGAAACTTTTAGATTATGAAATAAAATTGCGAAAACAGAAAGGTTATGCACGTAGTAACGCAAAATAATAATAATTTGAAAAGAAATAATACTTTTAAAGATAGATACACAAACCCAATATTTAGTTCTAATAACAAAGCAAAAGTCAATATTAAGTATCATCACTGTGGTAGATTAGGACACATTAAAAAAATTGTTACCATTATAATAAATTAATTAATAAACATAGCAAAGAAAACAAACATACAGTTAAAAGTGTCCCAAATAATGATGTCGGATTTGTACTCGATTCTGGAGCATCTGATCATTTGATAAATGATCTATCACTGTATGCAGATTATTTTAATTTGGAGCATCCTATAAAAATTGCGGTTGCAAAAGAAGGAGAGTATATTTATGCTAACAAAAGTGACATTGTGCGTCTTCAAAAGGGATACAATATTACTCTGGAGGATGTACTCTATTGTGAAAAGGCAGCAGAAAACCTGATATCAGTGAAGCGTCTGCAACAAGCAGGGATGTCAGTTAACTTTGATTGTGACGGAGTATCCATATCAAAATGTGGAGTAATTGTTATTAAAAGCGAAGGTATGTTTAATAATGTTCCTATAATTAAATTCCAAGCATTCACTATAGATGCGAGGAACAAAAATAATTATCAATTGTGGCATGAGAGGTTAGGTCACATTAGTGATAGTAAATTGCTTGAAATAAAAATAAATAATTTATTCAGTGATAGCAGCCTTTTAAATAACTTAGAGATATTAAATGTAATATGTGAATGGCTAGACTGCCATTTAAAAAATCAGAAGATAAAAGCCATATTAAACGACCCCTATTTGCAATATATTCGGACGTCTGTGGACCAATTACTCCAGTTACTCTTGATAACAAAAATTATATTGCAATTTTTGTGGACCAATTTACACATTATTATTATTATTTAATACTTTTAAAGATTATGTAGCAAAAGCTGAAGCTGATTTTAATGTCAAGATAGTCAATTTGTATATTGATAATGGTAGAGAATACCTATCAAATTAAATGCGTGAGTTTTGTGTTAGAAAAGAGATAACTTATCATCTAACCGTACCACATACACCTCAACTGAATGGTGTTTCGGGAAGAATGATAAGAACTCTCACTGAAAAAGGTCGTGCTATGATAAATAGTGCAAAACTTGATAAGAGTTGCTGGGGTGGAGCTGTGTTAACCTCAACGTACTTATCTAACAGAATTCCGAGCAGAGCACTTGGAGACAATAAAAGAACTCCATATGAAATGTGGCACAAAAAAAAGCCCGATTTAAAATTTTTAAGAGTATTTGGCTCAACTATGTATGTACACAATAAAAATAAAATTGGTAAATTTGATGAAAAATTATATAAAGCTTCTCATTCTCTGTTTAAGATTAAACGCTGTATTTGTAGACATAAAAATATTTTAAAAACATATACATAAATATTCTGAACTAAGTACGAGATAAAAGTACAGCGCACAAAAATAATAATGTATTGTTTGAATATAATGCAGCTCACATGCTGTGAGTATATTTTTATCAGCCGATGCATTTAGCTAAGCATCTAACGGCCAACGCAGGCCTTGATTTAAATAGATTTAACCCCAAGCTATCAGTACGGTGCATGTATACTGATAGAACTAGACATAAAATCCCACCACCAAATATGTGCCCCATAGACTTAAAGACTTCCTCCAACCAAATATTATTTAAATAAAATCAGTTCACATTTTGAATTCAACAAATGAAGATCGGGTTATAATTTTTCCTCTCCCCGGAATCCCTATTCATTCTCATTGGCTATGAACCAAATGGTTTTAAATTGTGGGATGCATCAAGTGAAAATGTATTGTTGCAAGAGATGTCCATATAGACGAAACAAATATGGTTTACTCTAGAGCAAGAAAAAGTGATCAATTAAATTTCCTGAATGATAGTAAGGAACGTGCTGAAAGCCATGTCCTGAATGATAGTAAGGAATATGCAGAAAGCAAGAGACTGAGACTAAGGAATACAATCAGCTGAGTTTCCCGAATGAGAGAAAGGAATGTGATCAAGAGAATTTTCCGAATGAAAGTAGGAAAAGAAAGAAAACTGACGTCCTGAATGAAAGTAAGGACTTAGACATCCAGAATGAGAGTATGGATGATAAAAGAGCTGAACAGCCAGAAAATGGCATTGATACAAACGAGGATACCAGTGAAATAATTCGACAAGTGAAATGAAGATCACGATAAGCCATGATATCCCAAGATTATTTGATGAAATCAAACTTAGAGTAGAATTAAATGCCCACAAAATTAATATCACCTGGACAATAATAAAAAGGTCAGAAAACATAAACATCGTTGACAGTTGATGGGTATTTTCAATTAAATATAATGAGTTGGGAGTTCCAATAAAACATAAAGCTAGATTAGTAGCAAAAGGGTTTACTGAAATGTGCCAAGTCGATTATGACGAAACATTTGCCCCTGTAGCAAGAATAGCAAGTTTTCGACTAGTCTTATCATTAGCAGTCCAATTTAATTTGAAAGTACATCATATGGGTGTGAAGACAGCATTCTTAAATGGTAACTTGAATGAGGAGATATATGTATATGCAACCTCTTCAAGGTGTCACATGCAGTGCTGGGAATAAATTAAATAAAGCAATTCACGGGGTCAAACAAGCAGCTAGTCGCTGGTTTCAAGCATTGAAAGAATTTAAACTTGTAAATTCCCCAGTCTCAATAGAGGTGAAATTAAAGAAAACATATGTATGTATATGTATTGATGGGGACAAGGGACACTGATAAATTGAATAATTTGAAAAGGTATTTAAGGTGAAAAGTTACAAATGGCAGACTTAAATGAAATAGGGCATTTTATTGGTATTAGAGTAGAAATGCAGAAAGATGAAATACATCTAAGTCAATCTGGATATGTAACAAGAACTTTAGAAAAATTTAACATGGATAATTGCAATCCAGTAAATAAATAAATAAACCAAATAAACTTAATTTTGAGTTACTTAACTCAGAAGGGAACTCTAATGCACCCTGCCGCAACCTTATTGGATGCTTAATGTACATAATGCTATGTACACGTCCAGATCTGACTAGTGCTGTGAATATATTAAGCAGATATAGTAGTAAAAATAATACTGAATTGTGGCAATGTTTAAAGAGAGTTCTTAGGCATTTAAAGGGAACTAACAATATGAAATTAATATTTAAAAAGAATCTATCATTTGAAAATACATTAGCCGGTTTTGTAGCCTCTGATTGGGAAGGAAATGAGATTGATCGAAAAAGCACAATGGGCTATTTATTTAGAATATTTGATTCCAACTTAATTTGCTGGAATACAAAAAGACAGACTTCAGTAGCAGCATCATCGACTGAAGCTGAGTACATGGTTCTGTTTAAAGCTGTAAGAGAGGCATTATGGCTAAAATCTCTATTAAATAGTACACATATCATAATTAAAAAATCTATACAAATTTTCGATGATAACCAAGGCTGTATTAGCGTAGCAAATAACCCATCATGTCACAAAAGAGCAAAGCATATTGATATCAAGTATCATTTTTCAAGAGAACAAGTAGAAATTAATACAATCTGTCTTCAGTATATTCCCACAGAAAATCAACTTGGGGACCTGTTAACCAAGCCGGAAGATTTATGAAGTTGCGATGACAGTTGGGAGTGCAAGAAGGAGAGTCCAACATCAGTCCATAATTCATCGCTGGAAACCACCCACATATATATGTATATAAATATCCATATTTGAAGTCAATGAAACAAGGTATTACTTTTAAAGTAACTGAACGAATTCATATTTTGAAATTTGAAAAAAGAAAAAATGAACATTTATGTTATATCTTTGAAAAGTTTAAATTTGATGAATGTGTTAAAGTATAATTTTCGTTGAACCTTGAAAGATATTTGAAATAATGTAATTTTTAAGTTATAATTTTTAAACGTGATCTGATCGGGTTTTTCTGGGTTTTCGTCTTGGAATGTGCCCATTCAACAATCAAACAATAACATTCAGTTTTATTAGCTTAACATTATCTGGTCACACTTGATCAATAACTTCCTTCTTTTTGAAAAGTGAAAGCGTGTGCATGTGGTGCTAGTGTGTATACTTAAAACAAAAAAAAACATAAAGAATCATTTAATAGCAAAGCTAGTCTTTTATTAATCAATAAATAGGTGAAGTTTCCAAAAAACTTTTATAAAAATCAGTCCAAATATGAACAAAACAAAACTGGTGGACCGAAATCCAAAATTGATTTGCGTGCCCTTGCTTACAGTTAATGAGTTAGCTACTAAATGTGGCCTAAATGTATCCCGCTGAACGCTTACACGGGCATTAAAAAAGTCTCACACCATTGTGAGATAAAAATTAAAAATGGCTTCCAAATTATTGCAAAGGCATAAAGAGGCGCGGGTAAAGTTCGCTAGAGATAATATGTCAACTGATTGGAAAAAGATACAGGATACCATTGATGTGGCCGGCATATTCTCCAGACATGAATCCTATGGAGCACTTGTGGGCTTTATTAGTTCGTAGAATTTATGCTCATAACACTAAGTTTACCAATGTTAATAGCCTAAAACACTCACTTCATCGAAGTTGGTCGTGTTTTTTTTGCGCTCTCGCTTTTAATAATTTGCATTTTACCCGCTGCACATTGGGTAAAATTCCCAAAATTTTGGCATAAATTAAAAAATTTTTTTTTGGAAAATCTGATTTTTTTTATTTGTTTCTAATTAAAAACATTCCAATAAGTGTAAAAATAATTTTTAATAATTTTTAGGCAGTGCCCTTAATGTTTTACGCTTATTCAAAGTCAGCTGTTTTAGGGTTGCATTGGTTATCGAAAAAAACGCGGGAAAGCTTCTTTGACTTTCAAAGTAAACAAAACAAAAGTATTTGCATTTGTGAAAAAGTTTTATCATGGAAAAATTCCACGAAGGTATGTAAAATGAGATGTTTGTGTAGATTTTGTAGTTTTTGTTATTTATTGTCCAATGTGTTGCTATGTGTATTTGTAGATCAAAACTAAAACTTGTTTGTGCGTTTCGTCAGGCCTAACTTTTGAAGCAAGAAAAGGTTAGAAAATGTATAAATAACAGGTTGTACACTAATCTTCGACTAATCCAATACTGAAAAGACTTCTTGCTCATATTTGCCCCTTTTCGAAATAATCGACATGACACATGAGTTCTCCCATTCCATTTTGTTGGAAGTGTGGAACAGCAACAGTCGCGAAGAAAACGCTGTTCAAAACTATATTGTGCAGCAAATAGGTCAGGAAAATCTATCGGTGGATCAACAAAATGTAATTAAGCTTAAAGTGAAACAATTCGTCAAATTCATCAAATTTAATTTGCCAAAATGCAATCGGATGGTGGAACGCTTTAAAACAAAGCACACACGTTGGCTGGAGTCAAGTATCAAAGTTACTTCGAGTGATAGAACACTTGAAAAAGCAGGTCGAAAGCATTTAAACTATAACGATGCAGGTCCTCGTTTAAAACGGAAATTAGCATCTGAACTTGCTTCACAGAACGACAACTCGACTCCTCTTTTAATACATGCCGCATTGCTTTCGTCAAAGAAATTAAAAGAGACAGATACATGCTTTGTTCTGAAAAAAGCCATAAGCAACGAGAATTTGAGTGAGATTAAAAAAAAACTGGAGAAACGTGACCCATTGCCACTAAGTGTTGATGAAGCATTAGCTTTTCTGATTGAAAACGGATTGACTAAACAGCAATACCTGAGCATCAAGGCCCTTAACAAACAGCAAGGATGTGACATTTATCCACCTTACGCAAAAGTGAGAAAGAGTAAGCTGAAATGTAGACCTGAAGAAATCATGTACCCCGAAACTAAAGTGGAAGTCCCGTTTCAAAATTTATTAAACCACACAGTGGATCGTATTCTGGAGATGCAGCAAGACGTTCTTGAAATATCCAATTCTTCACGTTGTACATTGATGTTAAGCTACGGCTTCGATGGTTCTACTGGACAAGGCATTTACAAACAGAAATTTCAGGAAAATGACCTTATCGGATTAGACCATTCACTATTTGTTACAACGATGATCCCATTACAATTAGTTGATGAGTTCAATCAAGTCATTTGGCGTAATTCTACTTCACAATCTGTAAGATATTGTCGGCCATTAAAACTTCAGTTTATTAAGGAAACAACCGAACTCATACTACAAGAAAAATCTAATTTGGATGAACAGATAAAAAATCTTCAAAGTCATTTGATTATTTTCAAAGAAAAAAGGATCCTCGTTGATTATAAACCCCACATGACGTTAATTGACGGAAAAGTTTTTAACGTCAAGCCAAAGTCAAGTGCTAAAAACCTTTGACTTCAAATCAGGAATATTTGCTGTTAATTCCAAAAGTCTGCAATATGGAATTAGCCCTCTACATGCATGGATTAGATTTCTGGAGTTTGTATTGAAAATATCATACAGACTAGAAATAAAAAAATGGCGTGTTGAGGGATCTGAAAAGGAAGAAATAAGTCAACGAAAACAGTACATCCAAAAAAGGCTTTGGAATGAAATGGGTCTTAATGTGGACAGTCCCAAACAAAATGGAAGTGGGAATACAAATGATGGCAATACAGCACGAAGAGCTTTTGAAAATGTTAATACTTTCTCAAGCATTTTAAGTTTTGATAAGGAAATTCTTAAAAACTTTTATATAATATTAATTGCTATCTCTTGCGAGTATAAAGTGAAAGTTTAAAGGATCTATGTGAGAAGACATTTAACATGTATTTAGGCAAATATTTTTGGTATCCAATGCCTCCAACTATACACAAAATTTTGGTGCATGGTCATCAAATAATAGACACCTGTATACTTCCGGTTGGAGTTTTGGGAGAAAACGCTTCTGAAACTCGAAATAAAATTTATAAAAACGATCGAAAATCACATGCTAGAAAGTGCAGCCGGTTGGAAAATATAAGTGATGTATTCAACAGAGCACTTGACTCACCTGACCCACTTATTTCAAGCCTTAATTTAAAAGCACGAGCTAAAGCAAATAGGAAGAAGAAAATACCCGCAGAAGTTCTTGAACTTTTAGAGGAACATTCTTACCAATCTTCTAAAACACTTGGAAAGAATGCTGGTTCAACAGAAAGCCAAGAAGAGGAATATGATTCCCAGGATGATGAAGACAGTGATGAAGACACTGAAGTTAATTGTATTGAGTTGGAAGAAGAAGAATCAGAAGAAGAAGATGATGAATAAGTTGAAGCATTTGCCTAGGTAAGAAAAGCAAATTGAAAAAATATTTGATTGACCTATGCTAATCTATTTTGTTTTTTCTAGCAATCTAAATGAATCAAAACTAGCATTAATGTAGACACCTAAGTACCTAAATATATTAAATGTTTAATAAAATATATATATAATATATATAGGTTATAATATAATTAACATTGCATATACACAACGTATATGTAAGCAACAATATTAATTTTAATATTAAAATAAATTTTTAAAAAAGGGCGGGGGTGTGGGCGTGGCCAATTTCAAAATCCGAAATTACTAAAAACATACTAATATACATAAAAAATTTCAGGCTTCTATCTCTTCAGGGACAATTAATGCAAAAAATTCGGCCTTTTTACCCATAGCGCGCTGTTAAAAAAATTCTTTTGAGCTTCTATAATTAACGATCAAATTGAACGAAAAGTATATTCGACGACCGCAAAATTTTATTTGTTCTTAAACATTTAATCAAAGCTATCATTAAATTTTATTTTACTAAACAACAAAAATAGCAGCTTTGTTGTTGTGTTTGATTTTGTGTTTCTGATCTCGTTTACTCACATTCGCGCTCTCGCGTACTCAGTAGTGTTGTTGCTTGTGCAGTGTTTGCTCTTGCGCTATTACATTGCTCGCGTTCGTGACCGTTACTCTCGCGGTTGTATGAGTTTTTTTGTTGTTGTGTGTTTATCTCAGCTCTAAATTGTTTCTCTCTTTTTTCAAGTGCATAACCCTTGTGCTACCTTGTGCCAGTGCTGCCATAATTTTTCGAGCAAGAAAAGCCAGATTGACGAAAAAAAAGCTGAAAAACGCTAAATCAAAGGAAAAATAAGCTGAAAAAAGCTAGTTATTGAAACAATATTTTCTTAGAAATATAAGTTTGTAATAATAATAATTCATTTATAGTCATTACAAGCTTAAAAATAATTTTTTTATTTTTATATTTCACTTAATATCTCATTTAAATTTACTTCTTCCTCGTCAGGATAATAAGATCGGTTGCTCACTGCACGCAACAATTTTTGGGGTAAAATGTAATCATAGCATTTGGTACTACGATTAAGTCCGTATCTGAAATTGAAAATTAAGTAAAAAAAATGAACATGAATACTTTTATTTCCTTTTTACCTGACGGTTAAAATTGAGCTCAGCGTGATTAAATTCATGCCATTTCTGAATTTGGATTTAACCAAGTTCATTTGGCTGAAGACCCGCTCCACTTCCGCATTAGACCACGGTAATGACATGATCTGTAGCGCAATTTTTGCCAGGTCATGAAACCGCTGGTTTCCGCCGGAATCCCGATACGCGAGAACTTCCATCCAGAATTTATAGTGTTCTCGTTGTTCTTCCAAGTACACAACTTAACTCCTTTAAACTTAATTTCTCCAATATTCGAAATATTACAAAATTCCAGGACTTCAAGAATGCTTTGCTGTTTTGTTCTCAAAACATTTTCAACCGCAAATGCATCTGTTTGCCTCAAAACTTCAAAATTGTCAGGCAGCCTGAAAGATATTACATAAAAATAATTATTATTTATGCCATTAGAACAAAATAGTAAAGAAATACCTTTGCTTCAACTGTTTCACGAGCTCTATTATGAAATTAGTACAGCACTCCCGAATAGACATCTCCTCAACCATATCCATTTGTGCAGTTTTGATTTGTTTTTCGAACTCGTAGCCAAGATACAGGGGTCTTACCACATGTTTTTCGAAGTCTTCTTTTAAAATGTTAATGTTTTTTTCTTCAGGAATTATTTTGTTTTGAAGTGATCTTATGACCACTATAAGATCGGTGAGAAACTTGGTTGAGTTTGTATCTTGGCTCTGGAAGCATTTGTTTACATGCTGCATTTCTTGCAAAATGGGCTTCAAGAATTGCAGGTTCAACAGGTTCTTAATGTCCTTAAACAAATCTCAAAGATGTTGAGCTTGTAGACATTTTTCTTGTGTACCAGCAATACTAAAATGCATAGCTCGCAAATAACAATTGAGTGTTTTTTCTTTACGCTCAATCTCTAAGCAGAAGCGAAACAACTGAAAAAATTTGCTCCCACTCTGAGCAAGAGAGTTTTTTCTATTTTGCTTCCGTCTTCGCTTGAGCGTTGTTGTTAAGTTCTTCGTTTTGAACTCTTTTAACGATTCTCTTTTCGGGAGTAATATAATTGTCGCTCGCGAGTTAATACTCAGTGAGTGAGTGAATGACTGAATAAGTTAATTCAAAAAGTCTTGCAAACACTCTTTAAGGATTTTTTTTAATAAATAATATTTACTTTATTTTTATTTTGCGTTTTTTTTTGTTTATTTTTCTTAATGTAAGTAATAAGTGAAAAATATTTAATTTTTCTCCGATTATTCTTTTCTTTCTAGCTTCAATCGAATACTTGATTAACAATAGAAAAAATATTTGTTTGTTTTACTTAGTTTAGGATATACATAGTTGTAAACTATCAACCTAACAATTTTTACAAGCACTAGCTACTACGGCCATCGGCTTATACGATAACAACATCCATACACTAGCCTTGGATTCGAACCCGGATTCCCGTTGTTCACTTGCCTTTATGACAGGGCCACTTAGACAAAATAGTAGAATGCAACAAAATGTTATTGCGTCGCAATTTAATAAGCATCACTCGCTTAAAGACGTTTTGCTTCATTTCACTCATGCAAATACTCGCGGTCTAAGTGAGACGAAAAAGAAACGAAAAAAACGATTGTTGTCCGAGTGCGTGTGAGATAAACGAAGAGATTATGAATACTCTGCTCGCGAGTATTTTTTCATATACTCAGTAAAGAGACTTATTTCAAGACGTCGCAAAACACTCAATTGTTATTTGCGAGCTATGCTAAAATGGAGCTTTAATTCCTGCCACTGCTTTAAAATTCTTTTTACAGCTACTTCGATTGATAGCCACACACTCGTGGAATTTTTAGGGGTGCCTTTAGATAATATATGTATATAAGTAAATTTATACATAAAATATTTCTTGAAGTTAATGAAAAACATAAAGGGTAAAACAGTCGGCAAGTAATTACATTATACAAATAACAGCGACGATGTTAATACAAGAGGACATTGACAGCTACTAACGTTCACGACAGATTTTTTACATTTAAATATACCATCTCATCATTTATACATTTGCAAATTTGGTTATATGCAATTTGACGGCTAGAACTTTTGGATAACCAATTGTATGTCCCGTAAACGAGATACTCTAGCCCCTCAGGAAAGCAATTCTTGTAGGCATGGTTTACTGCCAGTTGCACAGAGTGGCAAACGCATTTTATTAAAAGAAGTGAAGGAACATCCTTCTTCAGCTCCGTATAGACGCTTCGATTAGAACCTATCATGACATTTGCGTTATCTGTGCCGATGCTTATTAAGTTTTGCACATCCATTTTCCAATTGTTTAGTTCTTCCTTTATTCCTTTAACAATTGATAAAGCATCTCCACTCTCTAGCGAAATTAAGCTAAGGAACGTTGAAACCATCACTCTACGCTCAACAGAAACGTAATTAATAACAACACCTAAACACCACAACAGTCAAAATTAGAAATATACATGAACTTATATTAAAATCATTTCAATCTTTTAAAAATATCGAATATTTGCAAATAATATTTATTTACCGAGTAGCTTTGTAAAAGTTATGTCAGTAGATTCATCCAAAATCAAACTGAATTTTGCGTCTCCAACGTCATTTCGAAGCTCCTCGCGAAAATGTGGAGCCAAGGAATTTTTAATGACATATGTGCATTTGGTCCGATGCAATTAAATTCGAGACACTGTATCGCTGTTGCCGAATTTTGTTTGGCAAAGAGTACCAAGGTGATCAATCGGAGCAATTGCCGTGTGCTTTGCTGCAAAGAGGCAAAGGGCTACCTCTTGCTCAACGGTTTTTATTGGCGCTTGACCAAAATCAATTTTTTCCTTTTGTGCACAGCCACTCAGTGCACCTTGATGTTTTTTGTTGCCGAGTGGGCACGCAGGTCCGAAAGTTTTGCAGTCAAGCCGCGTTTGCAGTAGCTACAATAGGCCTTTGAAGCATCTACTGTGTCCTTTCGAAGTCAGTCCTTAAACTCTGCACTTTTCAGCCACACCTCGCGAATGTTTTGTTTATACGTTTTGGGCATAATGATAGTTGAAATACGAAACTTTAAGAAACAATTGTTGACGCTCCAAGCTCGTTGTGATTTCGATAGATTTCCTTATCGAAAGTCTCTAATCGATACTACTGCTCAAAATATGTATATAGTGTTAAAAAATAGATAAAAGTAAAGCTAAAAAAAAATCTAAAAAAAATTTATAAAGCTAGAATTTCCGCTACCCGCTATTTTCAAATTTTTTCCCGCAATCATTAATCAAAAAAGTCAGATCTGACTTGAAAATAGCTAAAATGGCACTGCCTTGTGCTTCTTAAGCTAGGTACACACAATGCAAACAATTTGCAGCAAGTTGATTGCAATCAAATTTGCACGTTTGAACACGATTGCAAACATTTTGCTGCAAATAAAAAATTTGCAATAACTGTTTGCGGCAACTATTTTTGCTTGGCGTCTGTATACAGAATTTTACCGTAAGTTGGTTGCGTCAGTTGCTTGCTTGTTTGCATGTGCTGTTTGCTTTCATTCGCAATATTGCAGCAAGAAAAGCAACATGTGGGATCGCGAGAAAACGACAAAATAAATTGTACGAGAATTATTCTGTTTTATGGGATGTCTCGTCAGCAGACTATAAAAATAAGCGATGAAAAGTGATGATGAAATAAAAACAAAAATTCACCATTAAAAATGACGACGGAAATAATTATAAAATTCAAAATTTGGTATTCAACATATCGTAGTAATTACTTATTTTATATATGTATGTTTCTACTGCCATGACACTTCACCATCAGGCGAAACAAAATAATTTTTAAATTCTTCACGTATGTACATATGTATATCTTTTGCCTCAGTTTTGCGTACTTCTTTGAATTGGTATGCAGTTTCCTTCTAAAGTCAGATCTTTACGCCAAGTACCAAGTACCACTTGTCCATCAACTTCATTGTCGAATGTTCCATTCGGAGCATATTTTTGTCTTGACTCTCTCTTGGCCATCAACCAGTTATGTAATGCGCAAATTGCAGAGACAACATCTATTGTCTTTTCTGGCCCAAGTTCCAATGGCTTTCTTAAAACCCGAAATCTATTTGCCATTACATTTTCTACCACCCTTCTTGCTCTGGAAAGACGGTAGTTGAAAACACGATTTGGAGCTGGTTGATTTCTGAATGGATGTGGTTTCATTATGTATCTTTTCATTATGAATGCATCATCCGCTACAAGTACATAGGGGACCTTTAGATCTCGACATGGAAGTGTCTGCTCCTCAGGAATATTAAGTTGCTCATTTTGTAACGCATATGATAGACTACATGCGTTAAAAATTCCTCCATCAGAAATTCTTCCTTTGCCCCCTACATCGAAGTAAATTATTTTATAGTTTGCATCATACTGTATACATATATGTACACTTCACTGAGTACGGACGTGTTTTCTGTTTTCTCCTCTGATTAACATAATTTCAGTGGTATAATATCACTCATATTATTATTTGGCCTTGTTGTGTTAAGTCATTTAAAGTAAAGTGAAGCTAAATCAAATCTTGCTAGAAGCATAAATTTTTATTTATTTATTCTTGCTGCACAAGTAGCCCGATATATCGTGCCTCTCTTATAATAATAAAGAGGGAACGTGGACTCCTCTCTGCCTCTCAAATTGCTCTCGCCTCAACATCATTGTTTTTGTATAAACAACCGACGGTCTGAATAAACAGTTACACTGCTACTGCTGCCTTCGCTCTTTATTCACTGCTACTGCTGCCGTCACTCTTCGGCAGTGCTGCCAGATGCATGTATTTTTACATGAATACATGTATTTCAGGCCTTTATCTTGTAAAACTTGTAAACGTCCTCAAAATTCATGTATTTTTGTATAGAAATTGCAAAATATTACAAATTTTATATTTTTAATTTGGAATTTCGAAAAAATTTATTTATTGATTAAGTTTAATTTGAACGGCTCTCATAAGCATAAAATATGGTAACGCCTTTACCAGCTGTGCTTGAGATTTTCGATAAATTAACACTGATACTGATACTTATCAGTATTTGAATTTCCAAAGTCAGGCATCATTTATATAGGTGACGATTTTCGCGTAAATTTTTAATAAAATTATCTTGGAAGTCTCTTCAAGCAGTGACAGCAAAGAGGAAAAGCGAAACGCACCTTTTAACAAAAAAAGAAATACGAAGCAAAATATTCGCTTTCGTTGGAAAAAATTGACAAATATGCCGCTTGGATACAAAAAAGCGGGAAAGGATGCTTCTTCTTCCATTGTAAGGTTTGCAATGTTGATTTAAAGTGCGGTACCGGTAAGAGGGTTTTGGACAAAAACTTACTTTGTTCTAAACATAAGAACAATATCAAAAGTATGTATTGCGTGCATTATTTGTTGTGTATTGTGTTTGTGATGTCATAACTGTTTTTTCAATGTTTACATGTATGTACTTATGTGATGTCCCCTAACCTCTCTAAATTAACTTAACTGAATGTAGGTTGCGTGTTAACTTCTTAATATTTATTCAGGTTGTGATAAGTTTCATTGGATTTGCAGGTGTACATCAACCAACATTAACATCAATGTTGCCAGAAACGGCAAACAAAATTTTTCAAGATAAAGTTAAAGGCGGAGAAATACAAATGGCTTTATTTTTGGCCAAAAATAATCTTCCCTTTACTTTAGCCGATGATTTAAGACATCTAATTCAAACTGTTGCCAGCGATTCCAAAATTGCTCCAGAATTGACGTTTGGACGGACCAAAGCTCATGCTATAATAACGCATATTACTGGAAAAGTTTCCGAAGACCAAGTTGTAGAGCGGCTACAAAAAAACAAATTTTCACTTGTTGTGAATGAAAGCACCGACAGATCAACAACAAAACATTTCGCTATGATTGCAAGAACTGCAGTTAATTTTAAGGTCCAAGATAGCTTTTTTGGTTTGATCAGTGTGGCTGATACCACTGCCACTACTTTACATAATATTACCAAAAAATATTTCGAGGAAAGGAACATACCTTACAAGGAAAACATGATTGGATTCGCTGCAGATGGAACTAATTCTATGTTTGGACAGCACCATTCGTTGAGCAAATTGCTTAAACAAGACGTGCTAAATATGTTTCTTATGAAGTGTATATGCCATTCGTTTTACCTATGCGCTTCATATGCGTGTAAAAAATTACCCCGCAGTGTAGAAGACTTTGCTCGGGATGTTTATACATATATTCAAAATAGCCCAAAACGCATAGCAGATTATAAGGAATTCCAATGTTTCGTGAATGTCAAACCGCATAATCTGTTGCATCCTGCACAAACACGGTGGCTGTCCTTACTATAAGTTGTACAAAGACTTTTGGAGCAGTTACCTTTAAAACTTTAAAACTATTTTTTCAATGCGCCGTTTTAAATGACAAGATACGCTCAGCTGAATCGCTTCTGGATATGAGTCTTCAACCAACAACAGAATTATATCTAGAATTCCTAAGTTTTGTACTGCCTATTTTTAGTGACTTGAACATGGAAATGCAGTCAGAAAGTCCCAAGCTTCACTTACTTTATGAAACAGTCTATTCAACATATATGTATAACAATTTTAGAATGTTTTATAACACCGGAATTTATACATAATATGGACGAGGAAATCATACTAAAAATGGACTATGAAGATGGAAAGGTTCAATTGGCGCTAGAAAATATTTATTTGGGAGGCAACGCTACTGCATTGATCAAAACGAAAGGCGAAAATATAGATCCTGACGATATAACTAACTTCAGAAAATCAAGTTTATCTTTTTATATTGAAGGATTAAACCAAATAAAAAGACGATTTCCATTCGAAGATGAACAAAGGCAAAAGCTTAAGAATTTAAAGTTTCTAAGCCCCGACACGGTGCTTAATCCATTATTCAATCAAAACATGCCTTCTATTGCACATGTCGCGCTATCCTTTCCAGGTATAATGTTAAAAGTTTTCTTTTATTTTTTAATTATTATTTATTTTTTTTTTTTATAGGGCTTTCCTCAAGCAGCAGTATTAAGAAACACAAAACTGCCCTTTATCAAGGAAGACGATATTTCAGTAATTGAATTTTGGCACCATATATCAAAGATAAAAAAAGGCGATAATTCACAAGTGTTCCCATTATTGGCTGAATTTGCACAAAATTTATTAACATTACCTCACAGTAGTGCAAATGTTGAGAGGCTGTTTTCGGACATAAATAATATAAAAAATAACAAACGAAACGCGCTTTGTACCGAATCGTTAACGGGCTTACTTTTCACTAAGGAAGGCTTAAAGCTGAGCTCTAAGCCATCGAAAGAGCATATGAAATATTTTACTTCTAATATTTATAAAATGAAGTAAAAATTAACAAGTATCGTCGACAAATATTCATAAATCTTGAATAAATGCTATATTTCAATCAATACATATAAGAAAAGCATAGTTTTTGATTTAAAAAAATTATCTTAGTTAAAAAAAAAATACATGTAAAAATACATGAATTTTGGCGGTTGGCCATGTATTTAAAAATTTTTCATCTGGCAGCACTGCTCTTCGGTCACTGCTGCTGCTGCTTAATCGAAACAAATTTGTCATTTGTTTCCCACTCTATTCGTCTACAGTGCACGCTCTATAAGTGGATTTCACCTAAACTATGTTGACTTGCTGCATCTCAACATGTGATAAGAGGCAACTCATTGCCGATGATCTTTATGTATCATGCTGGCTTTGTGATAAATATGCACATACTAAATGTGCAGGACTTACTGGTCGTATCCGTGATATTATTCGGAAATTGATTGGACTTACCTGGACGTGCGAAGGATGTCGCACTGTGGAGCTCGAAATGAGAGCATTTATGCGTTTCAAACAGTGTTGCAAACTTTTTATAAAAAAAAAGCTGTTTTCGACGGGGAAAGAATTGAAAAAAAGCTACAAAATTACACAAAAAAGAGAAAAAAAAGCTGATTTTCTTATATTCTTTTAATGTAATATAAAATTTGAGTATATTTCATTCTTGTCAATGTAAGTTTATAACTTCGTCTAGCTCTAAAACATCATCATTAGATTCCCCATTGTAAGATTGATTGGTACCAATCATTCGAAGAAAATGATTAGGCAGTTCGTAGCTGTAGCAGCATTTTCCACTTCGTCGAAGTCCATATCTGTATATGTAAATAAATAATGCAATTAGTAATATTCTTTGAACTCTTAAAAAATGTTACCTTATGCATAGAATGCTTTTGAGCGTGGTAAGGTTGATTCTATTCCTTAGCTTTGATTTTATTAGATT
The DNA here is from genome assembly GCA_037075365.1 of Drosophila emarginata. Lineage (NCBI taxonomy): Eukaryota > Metazoa > Arthropoda > Insecta > Diptera > Drosophilidae > Drosophila > Drosophila emarginata. The sequence goes on from JBAMCD010000305.1 coordinate 132,316, forward strand.
GACTTGACTAAAAACTCGTTCAATCTCTGCATTTGACCACGGTAAGGAGAATATTTCAATCGCGAAACTTGTCAGCTCCAAATATCGGCGGTTGCCACCGGAGTCCTTAGAAACATAAATCTCATTCAAAAATTTGGCTGTATCGCTCACATTTTCCCACGGAACTATGTGGATGTCTCTATATTGGCTTTCAATTACAGAAATGTTTGACATATTAAAATACTCCAATATTTCTGTAATATTGTTTTTTTTGATCCGCAAAATGTTTTGGACTGAAAATATGTCGACCTGCCTCAGAATTTCAAAATTATCTGGTAGCCTGAAAATTTAAAACAAATTGAGTACATCTTTAAGAAAAGTAAATTATATTAATTACCTCTGTTTCAATTGTGTTATAAGCTCTATCAAAAATGTTGTACAACTATTACGAAGTTCGTTTTCAAAATTTTTATCAACACTTAGTGATTTTAATCTTTTCTCAAATTCATATCCTTTATACAAATCTATGTCAACAAATTTTTCAAAGTCATCCGTTGTCAAAATATCTATTTCCACATTTGTCGGTATGATGTATTCTGTTAAATTTGTATTATTGCTCTGGAAACACTTATTTACTTTCTGTAAATTCGATAGAACTGGCTTCAGAAACAACAAATATAGAAGTTTTTTTCATCTTTAAACAACTGATGTAAGATGCTAGCTTTGTGACATCTTTCTTTGGTTTCCGCTGAAGCAAAATGCAGCTTAAGCTCTTCCCACTGGTCCACTACGCGCGTGACTGCTAGTTGTCCGACACCTTTGGAATCTTCAGTGGAGTCTTTAAGAACATTAAAAGTATTGTCAGCTGATGCAACAAAATTATTAACAAATCAAACACAAATGGTTATTTTTAATAGCTACCAGATAGTCAGACAACACACACATACACATAAATAACACTATTAATATTAATATAACAAATGTAGACGGACACTTTGGAAAACTAAAAAATCTTGACAATACTCATATACATATGTATATGAATGTTAAAACAAAACAAAAAACAAAAAAGCGAGCTGCACTGAATGGCACACACATTTTATTAAAATTAAAAAACGTACATCCTTTTTTAATTCAGTGTAGACACTTTTATTTGTGCCCACCATGACATTAGCGTTATCTGTTCCGATTCCTATTATATTTTTTATGTCAAGATTGTAATGCATCAGTATGTTTTTAAGACCAGCCACAATAGATGATGCATGACCAGATTCTAATGATGTGAGCATTAAAAACGTTGACACAAACACACCACTCTCAAAGGAAAAATAATTTATGGCCACACCTAAGTACACACATTATAAAATACATTATATACAATTAAAAATTAGGTATCTATTAAAAGTAAATACAATTATTATTATAAATACCCAAAAGCTTGGTGATGCTAATGTCCGTCGTCTCGTCTAACAAAAGACTGTATTTGGAGTCTCCAATATCGCGGCGTAGGTCTTCTGAAAAATGTTTCCCCAAGTATATTTTTGATAATACTTGTACATTTTGTTCTGTGTAGTCTAATGCGACCTGCAGTTCCGCCGTCAAAATTTTTTGTACACAAGTTACCCAAATGATCAATTTGAGCCAGAGCTGTGTGTTGTGCGACAAAGAGACACAATGCTGCTTCCTGCTCCATCGTTTTAGCGGGCAAGCTAACAAAATCAATTTTGTTTTTTTGCTGGTAGCCGCCAGTAGCATTGGTGTGTTTTTTTGTTGTAGCATGTGCACGAAGATCACTTAGCTTTGCGGTAATTGAACTTTTGCAATAGCTACAAAAGACTCTCCGCTTGTCCGTTTCATCCTTGCGTAACCAAGCCTTAAATTCATCGCTTTTTAGCCAAGCGTCGCGGCACTTTTTTTTATAGTCTTTTGGCATTTTGATATTTATTTGTATGTACATACATTCATTACGCGCGCTTTTAATGTAGAGATGGTAAATTGCTTACAAATATTGCTTAAAAAAGATCGGTAATTTGCTTACAAATATTGCTTAAGAATAACGATATTGAAAAGTTGCCACTTTTTCATAAATTCTTAATAAATGTTGGCAAAAGTTAAAAAAGCCAAAAATATTTCTTAAAAAGCCAGAATACCCGCTTCCCGCCATTTTAAAATTTATCCCGCAATTGGTCTTCAAAAACAGCCCTGGTTTCAAAAGCCTTCGCACTGAGTTACACTGTTTCACGGAGAAGTTTAAAGATCTAGAGTCCAATTTCCTCACATTTAAAGTTTTAAGTGAATCACCAAAGAGGAAAAAATCAAACCACCTATCTATTGCTGCCCCTCCAGCATTAGCCATACCTAACACTCAATCCATAATACCAGCTTTTGTGACACCTGCTATTGTTGACCGGCCTTTGGAAATGGATAGTTACTCCAACGCTCAACAGCACGGTGCTGCTGAAGTGGTTGTTGATGTCGATGTTGGAACTGCTGCCGCTGCAACTCATTCAGCTGCTGATAGTGTAGTTGGAGACGTTGTCGTCAGCACTTCTACCAATGCCTTCGTAAATCTTATTCATCCAACTTGTTCTGTTCCAGCTGAAGCTGTCACTCCAACTGTTGGTGCTGTAGCTGTTGCCCAACCTCCGATGTCATAGTTAGGAAATTTAAGTTTAATAAGTCCAGGAAAATTTCTCCATTTAAGATTTCTGTTCCGAACTCTATTTTTAATGCTGTTGTATCCCCGTGCTTCTGGCCTGAGTACACCGTAGTTCATGAATTTACAAATATTCAGCCTAGCAAGTCTGTTACCTCTCTGCCAAAAAACTAAAAACTCTATCTCCTGAACTCACTATCAGCTATCAAAATGTTAGGGGTCTGCTTAGCAAACTATCTACGCTCTAGTCAATAGTTTTTCCTTTACCTCCCATGTCATTGCGTTTTCAGAGACTTGGCTCAAACCTAATATCTTCAACTCAGAATTAATTTCCAACGATTATAATGTTTATAGAAACGATCGTCTTGAGCGGCGTGGCGGTGTCGTGCTGATTGCCATTAAAGCTGATTTTCGCAGTCAACTGATGGCTCTCGCTGTTCCAGATAATGTCAAAATAATTTGTGTTAAAATTACCATGCTGTTGCCTTCAACAATATTTTTTCTTGTCTCCGCGAAAATGATCACCTTATTGTCCTAGGTGACTTTAATTTACCGCATGTAGCGTGGCAATCCCAGAAAGATTGTCCACACTTAGTCTCCTCATCACATAATGACTTTTTGACTGAGTTGTTTGATATTCCAATGTTTCAAATAGACTTCTTGACTTGGTATTCGTTAGTGAATTCTCGACGACAAATATTGAGCGATCCGCTCCAATTTCACTTCCAGAAGACTCGTACCACCCTACCCTTGTAATCAATCTATCACTTAAATCTCTAATTAAAACAATTCCCTTCTCTCAGCCACTTCGTCGTAGATGCTTCCGTAAAACTGACTTTGCTCGCCTTGATTCTATTCTTCTAGAGATTGACTGGTGCAATCTTTTCAGCAGTGTCAAATTAGATACAGCCGTTGAACGTTTTTACTCAACTCTGTATTCGGCATTCGATGTGTGTGTTCCAGATTTCCTAGGCTTAAATAATTCAAGCAAACCGCCCTGGTTCACACGTCAACTCTCACAATTAAAAAATATTAAATCAAGATGTTATAAGCGTTATAAAAAAAACGTTATCACCTACTGACCATATCAATTACTACTCAGCAAAGTCTAAGTTTTTGATTTTAAACAAGCAGTGTTACAACAACTACTTGTCACGTTTGTGACGAACCCAATAATTTGTAATTCGCCACAAAGTCGGCCACCACAATATTGAGAGCCGAATATTGAGAGCTGACTTATGAGACATTAACGATGACCGCTAATGCAACTAGGAGACTGCCAGAAAGGGAGGGAGCGAGTCAACCAGCGTTGCCGTTTTAGCTATTTAATAGCATTTTCAGCTATTTCCAAGTGTTTAAGATTAAACACTGTATCTGTAGACATAAAAATATTTTAAAAACATATACATAAATATTCTGAACTAAGTACGAGATAAAAATACAGCGCACAAAAATAATAAAGTATTGTTTGAAGATAATGCAGCTCACATGCTGTGAGTATATTTTTATCAGCCGATGCATTTAGCTAAGCATCTAACGGCCAACGCAGGCCTTGATTTAAATAGATTTAACCCCAAGCTATCAGTACGGTGCATGTGTACTGATAGAACTAGACATAAAATCCCACCACCAAATATGTGCCCCATAGACTTTAAGACTTCCTCCAAACAAATATTATTTAAATAAAATCAGTTCACATTTTGAATTCAACAAATGAAGATCGGGTTTTAATTTTTCCTCTCCCCGGAAGCCCTATTCATTTTTGGTCCTTCGAGCCAGATCCCTATTCATTTTTGGTCCTTCGAGTAAAAAGAAACTCTGTTGTTTTCCCCCACCAGTGGTAAGAGACAAAGAGGTGAACCAGCTCCTTAAAGTCTGTGATCTTATGCTACGCAGTAAATGCTAAGACCAGCTAAAGGTAGCAAAATAAAAAACTCCTGTTTTCCCCCACCAGTGGTAAGAAACAGAGTATAATATAAATTTTAAAACAAAAAAAAAAGTGCGTCCGAAGTTAAAAGGCAGTTTGCTGTGGAGCAATTGCAGAACGATCGGGTCGAATTTGTGAAAGTGTGGCGTGTTCGAAGCTGATATCGAACTGAAAAAAAAAAAAACGGTTAAAACTCGCGAAGGATATAAAAAATCGTCAGTGGCTACAAAAATTGAAAGTAGCGAAGCAGAAAGAAGAGACTATAATAGTCAAAGAACAGTTCCAGTGACAGTTCCAGTGAATGTTGCAGTGAAAGTTACAGTGAAGTTGAAGGAAGCTCAGTGGTAGAAGAAGAACTACCAACAAGACGAGTGGAACGTAACGATCAATACAGCCGACCAACAAACACCGGCAAAACTACACCAAGAAGGAGGAACGACGCCATCAGCAGCAGCAGCAGCAACAGATAAGATAATATTGTTTAATTTTACGATTTTCTTTTAAATATTATTATTTTTGTTATTATAATTATTTTAATTATTAGTAATATTTAAAAAAAAAAAGAAACATGTTATCAGAAAAAACTATTGCGTTGTTAGAGAAGCAGTCCAAGTTGATGGATAGATTGAGGTTTTTAGAGGCGCTAGACGCTAGTGGGATAACTAGCGAAGTATTGAAAGAGTTAGATGGAATAGAAAGTCAGTGGGTAGGGAATCATAATTTGTTGCTTAAAATTGGAGTAATCGATCATGATTACTTTAATAATAAGCGGGTGGAGGATGCCCTAGCCATTATCTCAAAATTAAAAAGTAGAGCCGTTGAAATAGCCAAGGCACTAGCAAGTCAACTGTCGTTGAAGTAGACGTTAGACCGGGAACTAGTAAAGTAGCCATTGCCAAAGTGGATTCGGCCACGGTAGGTAGGAGTTTCGAGAAGGAGTTTGAGGAAAGAATTCACCAACTTCGGGAATATCTGGAGAAGGTGAATGGAGACATAGGGAAGAGGAAGATAGAAATGTTTAAGATACATAGAAATAAAATTAATTTTTTGTGGCAAAGGGTACAAAATAAGGTAGAGGAACTGTACCAGAAGTTTGCATCGAATAGCGAATTTGAAGATGCCTTACAGGAGCTAGAGTTCGATATACAGAATACTCTAGGAGCGTTAGAGGAAGTTATTAATAAACCGGTAGGAGTTAAAGTCGAGAATGTTGGCCTTAGAGAGGAACTGCCGGTGTTACCGAAAATTCAGGTACCCACGTTTTTCGGAGAACCGAAAGAGTGGGACATATTTGCGGAGCTATTTTTAGAATTAATTGATCGAAGAGAGGATTTGAGTAATGCTCTGAAGTTTAATTATTTAAAATCCGCGTTACGGGGAGAAGCGAGGAGCATGGTAGCTCATTTATTGTCGGGCTCGGCCGATAATTATAATGCTGCTTGGGATTTGCTAACCAAGCGGTATGAAAATCATCGTAGGATATTTTCCGAGCAATTAAACCGGATAGTTGAATTACCGGTAATCAACATCGAATCCGCAAAACATGTTAAGGGAGTGATTGACACGGTAAATGAGTCAATACACTTGATTAAAGTTAAATCTAATTTGTCCGATGAAGTTGACGTGATATTCGCGCAACTTATACTTAGGAAATTGGATAGAGAGGCTCTTCAGCTCTATGAGAGCCAAGTTAAAAAGACAAAGCAGATACAATTGTTATCTGATGTCTTGGAATATTTGGAGCAAAGATATTGTTCTCTAAGTTCCATTAAAAAAGAAGAAAGAAAACCGGTGCAAAAAATGGCAAACACGGCGTTTAGAGAAAGCTGTCCGATTTGCAAAGTCACCGGGCATAGCACATTTCAGTGCTATAAATTCAAAGGCTTGACACCAATAGAAAGGGTCGAAATAGCCAAAAAGTGCAATTATGCACAAGGTGCTTGAAGCATTCAAGCAATAAAAGATGCACCAATGAAGTTGTTTGTTCATTGTGCAATAGAGGGCACCATACTTTACTCCACTTTAGTGAAAAAAGGGAGAAAGTGAATACATGTGTGACAGCACAGCCTGCACTGTTGGCTACCGCACTAATAAAAGTAAAGGCAGTAAATGGAGGGTATGAGACCCCAAGAGCCTTAATTGATAGTGGGTCACAGAGCACTATCGTGTCTGAGGAAGCAGCTCAGATTTTAAAGTTGCCAAAAATAAAGGCACATACGGAGATTAGCGGAGTTTCGTCAACCAAGACAAGTACATCAAAGTACAAAATTAAGTTGGCAATCAAGATGCGTGAGCCGTGGAAAGAACTTCTAAAGGTTGAGGCAATTGTGTTGCCAAGATTAATGAAGGCTCTCCCACTAAAGACAGCAAACGTTGATATGTCAAAATGGCAATCGTATGTGTTAGCTGATCCCAATTTCAATATGCCAGGTCGAGTAGATATGATAATGGGGGTAGATGTATATACCCATATTGTGAAAGGCGGTGTTACAAAAGTTGACGGGTTGTTGGGACAAAATACACAGTTCGGTTGGATAGTGTCAGGGTGCACTAAATCCAAAGGAAAAACTTCGATAGTTGCGACAACAATTGATGTAACGGATCTAGAGCGGTTTTGGGAGTTGGAAGAAGAGGAAAAAGAGGATGTGGAAGCCAATACGTGTGAGGAAAATTTTAAAAAGACAACGAGACAGGAGGCTTCTGGAAGATATGTGGTTACAATGCCATTTAAAAATGACAAAGAATTGGGAGATTCAAAGGCTCAAGCGATTGCACGATTTCTAAGTTTAGAGAAAAAATTTCAACGAAACCCAAAATTAAAAGATGAGTATACAAAGTTTATAAACGAATATTTAGAGTTGGGTCATATGATCGAAACCAATGACGAAGGTTTATACTATCTACCTCATCAAGCAGTGATTAAGAATTCAAGTCTAACCACTAAATTAAGAGTTGTGTTTGACGCCTCAGCAAAAACAACAAATAATAAAAGTCTAAATGATATCATGTGGGTCGGTCCTCGACTACAGAAAGATATTTTCGATATAATTTTGAAATGGCGCAAATGGCGGTTTGTTGTGTCCGCAGATATAGAAAAAATGTATCGCCAAATTAATATCGATCACGATGATCAAAAATATTTATGTATTTTGTGGAGAGAGTCACCACAAGGAAAATTAAAAAATTATAAGCTGACAACAGTTACATACGGTACTGCCTCAGCTCCATATTTAGCCACAAGGGTGCTGTCAGATATCGCTGACAAATGCAAAGACAAAATTATTGGTGAGGTAATTCAAGATGAGTTCTACATGGACGATTTAATGACAGGAGGTAATACCACTGAAGAGTCCAAGTACAAAGTAGAGCAGGTGTCTAGAGAGCTGGAAAAAGCGGGAATGAATCTAAGAAAGTGGATCTCCAACAAGTCCGATATTATTCAAAAACAGTATGTGATACGGGCGATAACAAAGTGTTAAGAATTGAAGAAAACGAATCGATTAAAACATTAGGGTTGCAGTGGGAGCCGCTCAAGGATGAGTTTAAGTTCAAGGTGCACTGTGACGAGGATAGAAAAACAAATAAAAGAGCAGTGTTATCTACACTTGCAAGAATATATGACCCTCTAGGGTGGTTATCTCCGGTAACAGTGATAGGAAAATTGTTTATGCAAAAATTATGGTTAGCTGAACAAAATTGGGATCAAGAGTTGTCCGATAAAGATATGACAGAATGGAAATTATATAAAAGCAATTTGATACATTTGGAAAAGATCCGAGTTCCACGATGGATTAAAACAAAGCCTGGCGAGTCACTACAAATCCATGGATTTGCAGACGCATCAGAAAGGGCATATGCTGCGGTAGTGTATGCTAAGATGGGGGATAAAATCACGTTGATAGCCAGTAAGAGCAAAGTGAATCCTATCAAAAATAGAAAGACTATACCAAAATTGGAATTATGTGCAGCTCATTTATAAACTCAGCTGTTAAAAAGAGTCTATCAGAGTATTGCCGTCCCAGCAGAGATATATGCTTGGAGTGATTCAACGATTAAACTCTGCTGGATAAGAAATGGGAATAACAAGAACAAGTTCATAAGGAGGCGGACTGAGGATATAAGGAGCATGGGAGAAATAGTATGAAGCCATGTGAAATCTGAAGAGAATCCTGCTGATGTAGCTTCAAGGGGAATTTGTCCAACCAAATTAAAGGATTGTGATATTTGGTGGAGTGGTCCAAAATGGCTTGTTGGGTCAAAAGAGAAGTGGCCTAAAGAAAAAGTTGAATGTAGCGATGTTATTGTCAGTACAGTGCTAGTCGAGGCACAAGACAATATAATGCAAAAGCTGCTAGAAAAATATTCGTGTATCAACAAACTTATCAGAATAGTAGCATACATATTAAGGTTTATTTCAGTCAAAACGAAAAACGGAGTAAATCCTTCATATCTAACCGTCAATGAACTCAAAAATGCCAAAACCTTAATAATCAAATATCAACAATCACTTCAATTTGGCAGAGAGATATCATGTTTAATTAAGAAAAAGGAAATTAATACGAAAAGTAAAATTTTGAGCTTGAATCCGTTTTTAGATACCGACGGGGTACTACGAGTTGGGGGCAGATTGCAAAATGCCAATATGAGTTTCGACACAAAGCATCCGATTATTTTAGACAAATGTCATCTGGGGATGTTGTTAATTAAAAATGCCCATAAAGAAACATTGCATGGGGGAATAAACCTTATAAGAAGTCAGCTTCAAAGAAAATTTTGGATAATTGGAGTAAGAAAGGCGCTTAAAAAATATTTGAGAGAATGTGTTACTTGTGCTAGGTATCGCCAGAACACAGCAGAGCAGATAATGGGTAATCTGCCAAAACACATACCAAGTCACAATGTCGTGGCCATTTCAAAATACTGGAGTGGATTATGCTGGACCTTATCATATTAGGTGTTCCAAAAACCGTGGACAAAAAACATATAAGGGATACATAGCTGTATTTGTATGTATGGCAACTAAAGCTATACACTTAGAAGTAGTGAGTGACTTAACCACTGATGCCTTTTTAGCAGCTTTCCGACGATTCGTGGCAAGGCGGGGTAAATGTGCTAGCATATACTCAGACAATGGAACCAATTTTGTGGGTGCTGCAAGAAAACTTGATGAAGAATTGATTAGAGCAATTCAGGACAATGTACGAATTGCGCCAGTTCTAGAAAAAGAACAAATAAAATGGCATTTTATCCCCCCGGCAGGACCTCACTTCGGAGGTATTTGGGAGGCTGGGGTTAAGGCAGTCAAGTACCATCTAAAAAGAGTTATCGGAGACAGTAATTTAACATATGAGGAAATGGCAACGTTATTATGCCAGATTGAAGCTGTCTTAAACTCACGACCATTATACACAACAGGTGAAGATGTAGATGATAATGAGGTATTAACACCTGGGCATTTTTTGATTGGAAAACCACCGTTGGAGTCAGTAGAATCCATGTCAGACAAAAAAATGGGAAACCTAGACAGGTGGAAAATTATCCAGAAAATGAAAAGAGATTTCTGGATAAAATGGAAAGAAGAATATCTGCATACTCTCCAACAAAGGAACAAATGGAGGAAGTCCATAGAAAATTTGGATGAAGGACAGGTTGTACTCATAAAAGATGAGAATTGTCATCCAGCCAGATGGCCTTTGGGTAAGATAGAAGAAGTACACAAAGGCCGGGACAACAAAGTTAGGGTAGTAAAAATAAAGCTACAGGAAGGGTCGATTACAAGACCAATAAGTAAAGTTTGTCCTTTGATTGGAGTCAAACAAAGCGAAGAGGAGGAAACACATTCAGGAAAAACAAGAGGTTGCATATTGCCAAAAATACGAAAATCCGTAATGTTAATGGTTTTGGCCATGCTAATGCTGCTTTGCCAAGTTTCGAATGGAGCTGTTGTGGAGAAAAATAAGCCAAAGGTCACGATAAAAGAGATGAATACAACAGCCGCATTATATTTAGATCAAATGGGTGAAGTAGAAATAGTGTCTTCCTCATGGGATCTTATTGTATATTATGATATGACGGCGTATTTCGAAATGCTTAATAAGGGTGACAAATTAATAGTTAAAATGAGGGAGATATGTAAAAAATTATACAGTTTTGAAGACCAGTGCAATCTAGTATTGGACAGTACTGATAAACAGATAAGAGAAATTGAGGATAACAACAAACTGTTTATGTTACAAAGTAAATCGCGAAATAAGCGGGTGCCATTTAAATTTGTGGGTTCGCTTTACCATATTTTATTCGGTTTAATGGATGCGGATGATAGAGAAACTATGGAAGGAAACATGAGAAATTTGCTAGCAAATCAAGAAAATCTAAAGGAATTGGAGGCAAAGCAAACGTCAGTAGTTGACTCTACGGCAAACATTCTCAAAAGTACTACCGAAGAGATAAATGAAAATTTTCGCAAGATGAATAGGAGAGTTGAAAACATAACAGAGTTAATAAAAGAAAATTACTATGTCTACAAAGAGTCCATTAATTTCTTTATGATAACGAAGCAACTTAGTTCGGTTATTGAGGACTGTGAGAAAATTCAAGCGGGGATAATAAGTCTTTTGATAGATATTAATCATGGAAGACTGAATCCTAATATATTAAAACCGAGTCAACTAAAGGTGGAGATTGCAAATATAAAAGATAAATTGTCCGAATCTTTAGTTCTACCAGGCAAAAGAACAGATACTGAGCTAAAAGATATATATACGTTATTAACAGCAAAAGGGATTTTTGTTGACAGGAAACTAATAATTAACGTAAAAATTCCCTTATTTGGTAGGCATCCATCTCTTCTATATAGAATTATCCCAGTGCCAGTTAGGATTAGTAATGATCAGATGATAATGGTACAGGTAAATAGCGAGTATTTAGTCTATAATTTTGAAATAGACTCCTATCATCTAATGACCGAATCCACTTTAAATAAATGTCAGACGTGGCAAACTAATAAAAGAGTGTGTGAAGGAAGTTGGCCTTGGAGTAGTGCCAATGACAACGCATGTGAAATCACACCATTTAAACAAAATATGAATTCTAACTGTGTCTATAAAACGATAGTTGACTTAAGATCCTATTGGATCGAACTAGAGAGCAGAAGTAGCTGGTTATTTAAAGTTTCACCCTATTCGAAGGTTAGAGTGCAATGTGGTAGCGTACAACAGGAAGTAATAGATATTCCAGAGCAAGGCATTTTTAGCATCAGGTCAGATTGCACTGCTAGAACAGAAGACAAAATATTAGTCGCTCATCACAGCATCCAGTCAGAGTCTTATCAAGCAATCGCAACATCTCATATAGGGGATATTAGCGAGGTTCCGAAGATAATCTGGGATCCAGTGGGAAATAATTTGTTAAACCACACAGCAGAACTTGAAAGGTTGAAAATTGAATTAAAATCTTTAAAAGAACATCACATTGATTTCTTAGGATTAAATTTCCATCACGTAACTGGTCATGCTTCTTTAATAATAGCAATGGTATTAGTTATAATAGTAATAATATATGTTATAAGAAAAATAAATGTAACCAGAAGACTACAAACTATAACCTTTGCTGGCCCTTTGCAGAATGTTTAAGATTAAACACTGTATCTGTAGACATAAAAATATTTTAAAAACATATACATAAATATTCTGAACTAAGTACGAGATAAAAGTACAGCGCACAAAAATAATAAAGTATTGTTTGAAGATAATGCAGCTCACATGCTGTGAGTATATTTTTATCAGCCGATGCATTTAGCTAAGCATCTAACGGCCAACGCAGGCCTTGATTTAAATAGATTTAACCCCAAGCTATCAGTACGGTGCATGTGTACTGATAGAACTAGACATAAAATCCCACCACCAAATATGTGCCCCATAGACTTTAAGACTTCCTCCAAACAAATATTATTTAAATAAAATCAGTTCACATTTTGAATTCAACAAATGAAGATCGGGTTTTAATTTTTCCTCTCCCCGGAAGCCCTATTCATTTTTGGTCCTTCGAGCCAGATCCCTATTCACCAAGTCCCGAAAGCTATAAAATTTTTGAAATTGCTATTAGCTATTAATCTAGCTATTAAAAAATATTTTTAACACAATATGGAAATGCCCACTTAATTAAATGGGGAAAACATTTCCAATACTGTTAAGTTTTTTGGGCAGAAGTTCTGCAACATAAAGATGCTGGAGGCGTTGTTGTTTTTAATGACTTGGCTAAATTTGCGCTTCAGCTATTGTCGTTACCTTGGTCTAACGCCGAGGAACGTGTGTTCAGCCAAATGACTTTGGTTAAATCCAATATTAGAAACAGGATGCAGTTACAACTCTGGATGCAATTTTAAGCATTAGGTGCATCTTTTTTTTTAGTAATTCTAAAACTATTTTACTTACAAGTTTAATTCACAACTACACAATACCCCCCGAAGTTATAAATCTATTACAAATAACGAAAAATATAATAATATGTCGGAAGATATGGGCATTGACGATATTGCTGATAATGTTGTTTCACTACTTTGAGATTTGTAATAAAAACTAGTCCAAAAATGTAACAGCTATTTTTTAAGCCATTTTTGAAACTTTCTTGGCTATTTTCAGCTATTTGTGAGTGCCGGTTTTGCTATTTTCGGCTCACAAAACCTGGCAACACTGGAGTCAACATATTTTGGCGACTGCGTGGCAAATTTTGATTGGCTGGGCCCAACGGCAGCAGAGGAAAAACGAGGCTAAGGGCAGCGATCAAACAGAAGCCACGAAAAGAAGAAACTGATTGACCACCACGGAGACCAGACGTATTATTTAGATCGCGAGTGATAAAACAAAAGAAGTCAAGGTATCAGAAAGTATCCTGCAGGAACAATGGATAATTGTGAAGTGTGTGTGCAACAGGAGTGTCGCAGGTGAGTCTGCCTGTAGTTAATTGAGCTCACGTGTCCTTCTGACCCCAGATAGGAGCTAGACAAATGACCCAGTGTGTGATAGGCTAATGATAGTGCTCTACCGAAAATATAAATGAAATCTTGTAATGTAAAAATACAATGAAATCTTTTTCAATCATAACTGAAGACTGTCTATTGGCGAGTCTAGCCTCATTGAAGTCGTCGTTTTCTCCTGGCCCTGACAATGTCCCCAGTTGCATTCTTAAAACATGTGCACTATCATTAAGTGAACCTCTGTTAAGGCTTTTCAACTTTTCCATTGAAAATGGTTACTTTCCTTGTGCCTGGAAAAACTCATATACATATTATCCCCTTGTTTAAGAAGGGCACGAAATCGGATATATCTAATTACAGAGGTATAGCTAAACTCTCGGCTATCCCTAAACTGTTTGAGAAAGTAATAACAAAGACTCTTCAACACCTTTGCAAGTCTATAATTTCACCCCACCAGCATGGATTTATGAAGGGGCGTTCATCACTGACCAATCTCCTTGAATTTAGCACTTTTGTTCACGATGGTTTTCGCAACAAGCAACAAACAGGTGTTATTTACACCGATTTTAGCAAAGCCTTCGATAGTGTTGATCACACACTTCTAGTAACCAAACTCAATCTTGTTGGTTTTCCTCCTAACCTTCTATCCTGGTTGGAGTCTTATCTCACCAATAGAAGCCAAAGAGTTTTGTTTGGAACCGCTCACTCTAAAACTGTGCTGTAAATTCTGGGGTCCCCCAAGGTAGTCACCTTGGCCCATTACTTTTTTCTCTATTTATCAATGATCTACCTAATGTATTAGTTAACTCGCACGTGTTTAAGCTATGCTTATCATTCAATAATCCTACTCTTCATTCTCTTCTGCAAACCGATATTAATGCGTTTTGTGATTGGTGTAGGGTTAACCATCTCCATCTTAATACTATTAAATGTTCGTTTATGACATTCTATCGTCACTCCCCCTTTATTGCCAATTACTTCATGAATTCTGTAGCATTACACAGAGTAACATCTATGGATGACTTAGGCATTATTTTTGATCCAAAGCTAAATTTTATTCTTCACATTTCTTCAGTGGTTAATAAAGCATCATCGTTACTAGGCTTTATAAAACGCTGGGCAAAAGAATTTAATGATCCTTTCACAACAAAAGTTCTATTCACTGGGACCCAAACCAACCACTTCCGCAATATTCTAGTAGGCTTCTTCTTATCAATCTTTCATCCTTAGCAAATCGACGTCTCGTTTGTGGTATTTTATTTATCCACAAGCTTTTGATTGGGGAAATAGACTCCTCCTTCTTATTGGGAAAAATAAATTTGGCTATCCCAATACGTCCTACGAGAAATTTTGTCCCTCTTCAACTAAGAAGATATCTTTCTAACTATTTTTGCATGACCCCTTTCGCATACTATGCAGTAATTTTAATGACCTATCTCATCTAATTTCACCTCACCTCTCACTGTTTTCTCTTCGTTCAGCACTGCTGGACTCCTTCCGATCTTCATCCAACTCTTAGCTGTCCAAACTTTCCTTTCTTTTTCCCTTGTTTTTTTATAAAATATGTATCTTTAAATTTTTTTCAAATGTTATAAATCATAAGTTTTTCTTAAGACAGTCAATTGCATAGATTAGTTGACTTTAATTTACAAAAATAAATAAAATAAAATAAATAAAATCTGCTAACACCAATAGCACAACGCTATGCGTGCCCATATAGTTGAAGTAGGTACTACCACTATTAGACGGAGCCTTCATAACTACGTGTTTTCCGTCTAATGCACCGATACAATGAGAAAAGTTTCAAATACTTTCAAAATCGGATGAAATTTTAAGCCACTCGTTTGTAGAATTGGGAACCTAAGAAAATTCAAATAAATTATTAATATTTTGTTTACATTTTCATTTCATAATTTTTTACTTATATTTAGGACCTAGGTGAATATTTAGGGCCGTTAATACAATATTCTTAGGAGAGGCACCATGTTCAGCTGATTCGTCAATATTAACACATGACGTACCAAGTACGAGATAGAGTTTACGGACGAAGATCGGCTTTTTAAAAAGGCAAGCGCTTTACTCGATAAGCCAGCGGATAACCATCAGGTGTTTGGTGATTACGTTGCATCTGAGCTCAGATTGTTGAAATCACACCAAAATAGACTTATGCTTCGCAGAAAAATTCAAAGAGCTATTTTGGAAGTATCCGAAATTGATAGCGAGGCCACTTTTACTTGTTCCACACCAAATATCGTGTACTCGTCTACCAATTCTACAGTTTTTGGCTTTTCAAATGGAAAAAAAGAAAATGCATATATAATTTACATACTTACTTTAAGATATTGCCTTTTCAGACACTCATATAGAACTCGACAACACTCCGGCACAATGCTTGCAACCGTACTCACAGGAGTGCGAAAAAGAAACAACAGAGAATGATATGAATCACCTGTAAAAAATTAAATTACATCAATAAACATATTAATAAATTGTGTTAATTATATTTAATACATACCCGTGGCTAAAAAACGCAATGTCAGGGCTAATCGCTCATTTGGTGGAATGGCAGGACGCATTACAGTGTCTTGTTTGGTTATGTATGTATGTACTTTTTTACTTTATCTAATAAAAAATTGAAATCACTGGCTGACATGCGAAAAAAATTGTAATAGTTTGTTTCATCGCCATTTTGTAGCTCTTTTAAAAGGTTCTGATGCACTCCTTTTTCATCTCTTTTGGAAATCCACTCTTTCACCCAACACTTTCTTTTTTTTTGCAGACTCTAAGCTTCTCATTTTTTTACGTTTTATTAAAACTGGTAATATAGGAATAGCCGCAACTCTCGATTTTTGTGCCGACATAATATAAACACGTTGTTATTGCTAGACTTTCTCAAAACAACAGAACTTGCAAATGATTGTCACTTGCAAGCACTGCAAACAAACAATGAAAACACGTGTAGACATTAACGCAGTATATTGCACGAAATAGCCATGCAAAAGTTTGCGTGCAAAACAAAAATTGATTGAAGCAAGAAATTTTCATGCAATATTTGCATTGGTGTGAACATTTGTGCAAACTTTTGCTGCAAATTGTTTGCATCGTGTGTACCTAGCTTAAAGATTTTAAACGACGCAACACAGAAAATAAAAGTTAACAATAAATTTTATTCTAACTACAAACTTTCTCCATGGGCAGATCAATTTAAAGTTAACAAGATATAATTAATAATACAATAAATAATAAGAGAAATTTAACTTATGTACATATTGACTAGAGATCTGCATGAATGTATTCATTTTTAACATCATAGTACTGTACAGTAGTCAAGTGTTCTTAAAAATACTGTACTCATTCTTTGCTGTACAGTATATTCGAGTAGCTAGAAAAACAGAGTTCAACATTTTTACTGTACTCTCTTTAAATGAGTGCAGTAAAAAATGTACTCTTTGTAAGTGAGTACAGTAAATGTCACTTTTTTTCATGTTGTACACTACTAGAACAGTGAATATGTTTTCTCATTCATCTGTACAGATGAGTATAAGATTTTGAACAATGAAGACATGGCTCCAGAAAAAAAAGAAAATGACTCAAACGCAATAAATGCGAAAGAAAGCGTAAGTTTTTGCTAAAATAAAATTATATATTATTTATTAAATATTCAACCAGTACTCATCGTTGGACAGTTCAAATGCAGGAACTGATTTTAAACAGTTCGCCGCCAATATCAAATTAAAATTAGTAGCGAATGAACTTAAGCCATCTCTTAAAAGAGGTCGAAGTAAAGTTTGGGACACCTTTTCTCGAATAGTGGATGAAATAAATTTGTAATAATAAAAGTTATCTTTTTCTTGCATATGACATTCTGATTTTTTATTTATTTTTTTATGCTTAACTCACTGTACAGTAAGTAAACTGTACACTAATATAGTGTACAGTAAAAGTACTGTACACCAATTTTAGTGTACTCATTAACTACTGTACAACATGAAAGTGAGTGAGAATTCTATCTGTCAATCAAAAAAATTTGTACAGTATTCAATTACACTCATTTAAAATTGTACAGAGAAAAAGTGTACACGTTTTTAGAATGAATGATTCATTTGTACTTTTGTATGCATTCATGCAGATGTCTAATATTGACAATAAATACGGCTTCAAGGCTAATATTTTGCGGTTCACAAAAAAATAAAAATCTTCTTTGGTCTTACATATGTATGTATGTACATATGTATGTACTTGCATAATGTAAGCACTCAAAATGTGGGTTATGCCTTAAAAAATGAATCTGGCCCAATGGACTGTCAGCTAAAAATGCTTTCTTTACGAACTTTAATAACATTTTATCAGGGACCGAAAATAATTGTTATTTTAAAAAAATTTTTGCACTAAATCACCAGTAAAATAATTTTTATCTAAAATAATTAGTTTTTCCTGTTGTTTTGGATTTTTTAAATAATTGTTATAAATAACTTTTATTTTTTGATTTTTATTTTTTTACTCTTGGCATAAGTGTTATTCTTATTAAAAATAAATAAAAATTTCACAAAAAAAAAACTAGAAGGGCTTACTTTGGCCGTGCCGAAGTTCGTATACCCTTGCAAACTTTTTTTTTTATTTATGTACATATGTATATATAATTTGCAGCAAATCTTATTCAACGGTTTTTAAAAATTGCACTTCTCAGTGGACATTAGATACTGGGTCACTGGTACACGTTTTACTAAGAAACGCTATTGATTTTTTTAAAAAAATGTTCTGTTTTGGTGGCACAACAAATTCAAAATATCGATTCTCGACTAAAAACTTTTACCCTGAGCCGACAAAAAAATTATTTATTACCATTAGTTGGTTATATTTACATGTATGTATAATTTAAAAACTTATATAAACAAGTGTTTGATTAAAAAGTCCATCTGTGTGCATCTCCAATGAAGCAAGCAAGTCGTCCCTGCCGACATTGAGTATACCTTGTACCAAAGAGAAGTACATAAAGTCAAAAACGATCAGAGTCGCTATCCATTTAGAAGAAAATTCTCGTTGCATGCAGATACAGCGAACGCATGCTATCTCACTCACGCTTAACAGCCCATTTTGCACTGGGCGTTTCAGTACAAAACGGAAATACGTATGTATGTATATCTCCGATTTTTCTCAAACTGCGGGGGCGGAAGTAGGCGTGGCATAAACATGAAACAAACTTGTCCTGCCTAGACAATAGACGGATGTTGACACCAAATTTGGTTGCTCTAGCTCTTACTGTCTCTGAGATCTAGGTGTTCATACGGACGGACGGACAGACGGGCAAGTCTCAATCGACTTCGCTATTGATACCGATCAAGAATATACATGCATACATATATACTTTTTGTGGTCGGAAAATTCTCCTTCTGCCTGTTACATACATACATTTCAGTGACTTTAATATAACCTTTTACCCTATGGGTACAGGGTATAAAAATACCACTCAATATGCTGAGAAAAGAAATGCGCTTTAATTCTGCCCGAGCGCACATGACGTGGTCTACCCAATGGCGGTACCTTTCTCAAAAACTTTCATTAAAAAATATTCCTTATTGCTACAGTAGCCATTGTTGTTTTTTTTTTTAAGAGAAATACAAGTAGCACAATATAAAAGAATTTTAAAGCTGGAGCTATGATGGTTTCGATTTTATTGAGCATTGGCGGTGAGTGTAAAGGGGCGCATCTGATGACGCACAATGTATGACATCCCGTCGGAACTGGAAATATTCAATTTGGACTCGTCTGAGAAAACGACAGAATTCCAAAATGCCAGATTCTTCAAAATGTGTTCATTACCAACGGAATGCCGGCTTTGTTGGTTTTTGGTTTTGGAATGACCTGTTCCGGATGTGCGTCGACCCATTTTGCGAATTTTTTTTTGTCGCACTAAGGAAGGTTTAAAAATACTTAATATATGTATACAAAAATACTCGGAAGGCCAAGAACTCCTCCTATATGGTTATATTACTTACATAAAAGATGGTGTATGAAATAAGCTGTGAGCTGAAATACGAATCTCTTTTCGGATTATTTAATTGTATGTAAATATAACTTTCTGGGAATCTAATTTCTTGGAATAAGCATTTTGAATATGTACCTATTGTATTGTTTATCGATAGATCCCTAAAGATATTGAAAGCCAAAAGTTAACGCTGTATCAAATAAGCTGTGAGCCACTGTAGCTGCTTTAGCGTCATTTGTGTTCGATTCATATTTAAGCTCTGGGTGTCCATTTTGGCAGTCTGTTTCGGATCGTTATCTTGGAAGAACTTGAAATTCGGTTTAGTATCATTATAAAAGTGTGTGCGTAAGATAACTATATATTGATAGGCATCCATCGTATAAAGCATGTACATATATTATTGATCAATATCAGAGCCGATTGAGACTTGTTAGTATATCTGTCCTTTTCTTAAAAAAACAGTGCTTCAGAATTTGAAAAGTGCTCCTCAGTAAATTCTTTTAACATGAAGATTTTATTCAACATTATACAGTGGATCACATTAATATTCGGGTTTGTTTTTCATCTTTTAACCCAAGTAACTCTATTAAAATAAGGTAAAATAAAAGAACTAAAAATGGTAAATTATAGGTGGATTTATTACATGTTAATTGAGGTCCAGCATCACAATATTTATTTTAAATTAAGAAAATTAACAGAACCAAAAAAATGGGGAAATTCTTGTCACATTAATATTCGTTTTTTTTTGATAAGTAAAGCATTGTACCAACATTATCTGAAACATGAAATTTCTTTAATATTCTTTAATATTATAACAGTGTTATCTATTTCCAATTTTGTCCTACCATTCACTGTCACCGGCCGTGTTTGGCTTTACTTTCGTTATTTGAAGACAAGATCAAAGGCCTGCAGGGGTTAACCCGGATCTGTGCCTCATAGATACACGTAAATCCTAGATTACTATTATTCCTTTTGACCCCAATTTTTGTGTGGAATGAAAATTTTTTTCTTTTACTCTCAATCTTTTTATATTAATTCTAAAAGAATTTAGGCCAAAATTTTAAGTCGCCACGCCCACCGGCTTGGGGGCTACGGAAAGTTGCTTGTGAGCAGCATTGGGCCATTTTTTTTCAACAACTTTAAATGATTTTTATTGATTTCAAATAATTAGGTAGGAAAAGTCAAAAAACTGTTTTTGTTGTTATTACAACAATGGTTGACTTTACATTTACGGCATTTGAACATTGGTGTCTCAGTCTTGCACAATTTGCAACGTCTCCTTTCACCAAATACAACCCAATGTTCCATATTATCATAACGTTGGGAGATTGAAGGATTTGGCTGGAACTTGAACTTTTTTGACGGTTGAGAAGACACGCTGCTTGATGGGGAGCTCAGGATTGCTTCAGAGGTAGCCCTATCAACATTCGACGGTCGACCCCTCTTTTTTTCGAACGAGGTATTGGTAGTAAGCAACTCATGATCAATTTCTAACTGAAATTTTATTAGAGGAATATGCCTCGAATTTGCCAATTTTAGATGCTTTCTGTACAATAGACACGTGTTTGTAACAGAAGTACCAAGGCACCAATAAAAAATTCTTATATACCACTTCTTTAACGGTGGTTGACCTTGTAAAGCTCCATGAGCATATCAGCCAAATCTATTCCTCCCATACACTTATTGTACAAAGCAACATTCGCAGGTCTAGGAACATCAATATAAGCTTTATCTTTTGGATTCCAACATTTGCATATTCTAACGTGTTCATGGCTTTCACAAGAAGACAAAACTTGAACTGACTTATTGTCAAACCATTTCACACAACAAGATTATTGTTGATTTCGCATTTTACATCAAAAGCTCCCCTTCCACGCTATTTTAACTCAGCATCTGATCGTAGTTGACAATTGCTAATGCGGTTTTTTGTACAGTTCGTGTTGCAAATATACCCATTTCCTTCAATGAGATCAGAAGGCTAACTGACGTAAACCAATTATCAAAATAGAGCTTGAAATTTTGGTTCTTGGGAAGACCTTTTGCTAGGTATAAGACAACATCCGAATTTTCAAACCCCATTTATGAGGCTTAGCTGGGTTGTATTGCTTGAATGACGATCGACCTGAAACAAAAAATTAAATTTTAGTTTTGACATTATGACAATTATGAATGTATACCTTTGAACGCAATGATTTGTTCATCTATTTTGATGTTCTTCCTGGGGTAGCATTCCAAAATTTTCCTTGAGACCATTTAGTAAAGGACGTATTTTGTAGAGTTTGTCATAATTCAAATCGCCTTTTTTGCTTTGTTTGGTATTATCGTTGAAATAAAAATATTTCTTTATTTTTTCAAATTTTGCGCATGGCATTGCATCTGTGATAGCGGTAAATTTTAAATTATTTGACCATGCCATTTTGAGTTGCGGCAATTTTAGAACACCCAAGTACAACAAAATACCAACATAGCGTTTGATATCATCACCAGTGCATTTCAGCTCTAAGCCGTGTTCTTGTATTGCAAACAAATCTGTTTGATTTGCTATCAAATCAAAAATTTTCCTATCAAAAAATGTGTCACCTGATTATTTATTTATGATTATCAAACTTAACTTCAGCTCCGTTAAGTCTATGTCTAAAAATATTGCATACAAACTTTGTATATAATATATGTTTTAGATATGTAAAACAGTTACTTTACAAACTCTTCTGAATTTCACATGAAATTTTTCTCCGATGCACTTGCAGCTTATTTAGTATAACTTTGCCAAATGATCTTCAAAAGTGACTTTTTCCACATATTTTTGGTAGACACTTAAAAGCACCGTTATCATTGCGAATGAGCGCAGACAAAAACAAAAGAAGAGCATAACCTAAGCTCTTAAACAGCCGATGTTGCTCACAGGCTACGCTGGGGTCAAAAGGGATATACAATTTTAACCAATAAATATACTCAGGTCAATTCCTCAGTCCATCTCTGTGCATCTCCAGATATCGTATACATATTACGTATAAAAAAAGAAAAAAACTTTAGTCTTTCTTCATATTTAAAATTTAACGTATTTTTCAGTCCGACATTCTGGCAATGTTTATCAAATTTTTAACATATTATAATCAGCAGTTTTTTCTATTTGATATGTGGCAGCGCTATGATCACGTCATTTCCAACACTATTTTTGAGTTCTGCAACACTTTTCCTAGCGGGAAATGGCTATATTTAGCTATAAAACTATATTTTTCGATTAAAGTCATTTTTATTTTCTTAATTGTGCAAAAACTAAAGGCGCACCCGACGTGTTGCTCTGTGATTTTCTTTCTTTCGTTTGGTACCACATTCATTACCCTTAAGGCTGTATTGAGCGCGAGAAGTCAAAGTAAATAATTACCGTATTTTTCAGTCCGACATTCTGTGCAATGTGTTTCAATTTTTTAAAGAATTATCATGAGCTGTTTTGCCATGTGGTATCACTCCAACACTAATTTGGAGTTTCACAATACTTTTTCAACAGCTTTAGCTTTAAATCGATATTTTTCCGACAAAAAATTATTTTACTTGTGCGACAACTAAACAAAAATCGTGAAAGCGTACCCGAGTTGTTGTTCTGATACTTTATTCAATATCCTTAAGGCTGTACTGATCGCGGCGAGTCAAAGCAAATAATTACCCTAACTAATATTCACGAACAGTTGTACCTAGGTAATGTACAAAGTTGGTCATAGATCGTGGTTGCACCCGATCTAGTATTTTGTTATTAATGATTTTCGCCCAACGAATATACGGTCATACTATAAATTATGGCGGCAAAAGCCAATTTTCCCAAATTCATTCTCTTTTATTTTTTCGATCGAGAAGTACACACTGCGGTTGGCTATAGAGCTGGGAATCCATCGATGGTTGCTCCACTCGATATTTTTTCCATCGATGGAAAAAACCATCGATACTATCGATGGTGAATTATCTAGCGTATAATTTAACTACTATAAATTAGCCCTTTATAAACTAATTCAACTAAAAATATATTAAAATGATTTAAGCTTGTAATTTGTGAATGTTCTTTAGTATAAAAACAAAATTTATAGTTTCAAGTTAAACTTAAAGATAAAAAAAGGGTGACTTCTCGTCCTAAGTCCAAAAAACGAAAACAAAAACCTGTCTAAGCAAAAACAAAACAAAACAAAAGGCGATTTCCGAACTTAATGCTTAATGAGAGGTCCTTATTGTACTATGCAGCGGATAGCTGCTACTCTTAGATACTACAAAACAAAAGGTGATTTCCAAACATAATGCTAATGAGAGGTTCTTATTTAAAAAAAAAATCGATTCGTTCCAATATCACAGTTATTTTAAAGTAGCCATTGATTTTATTTAATAAAAACCAATGTGTTCACTTGCGCTCTGACTCAGCTGAACTTGCTGGTATACACAAGAATTTTATTGCGCATTGTCCAAGTGCAAATAAATGTTCCTTGTTAATCTGTATTGTAGAAAGTACAATTATGAAAGTTGTTAAAAAAAACTACACTTAACTTACCTGCCAATATTGGAGCGGATCGCTGTCATGAAGAGCATTGCGCTGCTCCATATATTGGCGAATGGTAATAATTGAGTCCGCCCGTGAACTTTTGTTTTTTTCTTTTATTTTTCCTGCCATGCATTTAAATAAAAATGGAGTCTCCTCATTCCTTGGCAGTTCCTCTGTGGAATTTTTAGATCTCACGTCCTGTATTATATTATGAACCTCTCCCTCCAACATCAACATGGCCTGCTGGGCATTTGACGGATTTTGGAAACCCTCCTTTTTGAAGCGTGGGTCAAGAAGAGATCCAAGGCGTGGTGCTGATCTATTCTCATATGAGAATAGCCTTTTTTTACGTTGCTCTGTAAAAACTCGCAAGTTTCTCTCCCTACAGGTGTTAACATCTGCTCATGGAGCTCTTCCAAACTTTGGGATAAGGCGAAAATTCCAGGAGCAATTAATGAAATTGTAACGCCCTTTGCAGCAGACGCATGTTTTGTGGCTTTTTCGAACGGTTCCAAAAGCGAGCACAAGTCCTTCAAAATCCGAAATTGATCCTCTGACAGTGGAATCGGAGCATTATGCTATCTTAAAAGGGTGCCAGTTAGGGTCTCTCTTGTCCGCAACACTCTCTGAATCATTTGTAATGCGCTGATCCAGCGAATAGGGACCTCTTGCAATAGAGAGCAAGGATTTTCGGTGCCTTGGGCATCTTTGAACTTTGCATAAGCAATAGCGCTACTCTTAAAGTAGGACACTATTCTTTTTGTGATTTTTAAAACGTTTTGCACATTTTCCAGATTTAAAACATCTTGCACAACAAGATTAAGAGTGTGCGCAAAACAGAGTAAGTGTTTCTTTTTCAATAATTCGCACGCTTTAATCATAGATGCTGCGTTATCGGTCACAATGGTGTACAGTTTGTCGAACACTTTCCACTCATCGCATATTTCACGCAATGTGTTGGCAATATTTAGACTTGAATGGTTTGTCTCATCCATTAGTGGCTTTGTAGATAGCACTGCCGTCTTAAGCTCGAAATTTAAAATAAAGTGACACGTTACAGTTAGATAATTAACATTTGCACGAGATGTCCATGCATCTGTTGTGATAGCGCACGAGTCAACGGAGTCAAGAATGCCCTTCAATTTCTCCGTCATACTCTCGTTCATATTTTTAATATGCGTGTCCCGCAGAGTTTTTCGACAGGGCATGACGTATCTAGGGTCCACAACCCTCATGAAGTTTCTAAATCTAATATCTTCAACAACGCTAAATGGTTGCAAATCCGTTGCATTGCAATGGCTTTGTCAATTGCTTCCTTTTTGGAAGATGTTGGACCGTAAACGTCTGTCCGTGTTAAATATCGCTCTAACTGAGAAGACGTAGTTTCGTTATTAACTTGGTGGGCAAGAGGGTGGGCCCGTTTTAAGTGCTCTAACAAGTTGGACGTGTTTCCGCTTGTCTTATATTCTTTGCCACAATAATGACATTTTGCAAGTTGTTTGGTTTGCAATTTGTCAAAATGTGTCCACACTGCGGAAATACACTTTTTGCGCTTAGGCTCCGGTTCAGATTTTGAACAAGATGGTTCATTTGATAATGTTGGAGAGGTATCATGATCTTTTTCTAAAAAAAAAAAAAATTCTTAAAAATTGTCCTGTAATTGTTTCTTTTTAAAATGCTTACGGGATGAGGTCAAAAACTTGTCCATTTTACAAGAGGAACTGCCAGGGTTAAAAAGGTACTCTAATAAAATAAAAGTAAGTAGACCTGTATGTAAAGAAAGGCAGAAAAAATTAATAATAACAAAATCTTACTATATATTGCAATTTACTTACACACGTGTTGGAACCAAAAAGAAATTCGATATATCGACATCGAAAAATTTCCATCGATTTATCGCACTCCATCGGTTCCATCGATAATATCGATGGTGCCATCGATGGTTTTCCCAGCTCTAGTAGGCTAAGTTTATTGTAAATAGAATTCTGTTAAATCAGAGATTAAAATACCAAAAATAATTATACAATATATGTAGGTATTTCACTCTCACAAGATTGGTTTACTGATGACGTATTGTGTGCTCAACTTTTATTACTATGGGAATAATGATATGGAAATAATACCATATTTTTGATTAATAATATGGAAATAATACTATGGGAATAATATATTTTAGAATGAATAACAATTTATCGTTACAAAAAGAAATAGATTGCCCCAATTGCAATAAGCTAAGAGGTGAAGAACTGATTATACGCCGATACAAAGCGTTAGGAAAGCTAGTTTTTTGCCTCTTTATGGCATTGATGGTAGCGGGTAAGTTGACTTTGCAGAGGTGAAGTTTGGGATGTCTTTCACAATAGTTATGGACTCTTGCTCAACCGAGAAGGAATGGTTAAAACCGAATCCGTCACTTTACATTTGGCCAATTGCTGTGAATATATGGTGTAACCGATCTGTATGATTCGAAAATTTCTTTCCGAAACAATACTCCGCTACGTACCCATTGAAATGGGCGAGACGTCGCCCGTACCTTGGCAAAGACGCCATACGTCTCGCCACATTCTTTCCATCTTTTGGCTACGTGCCTTTGCTGTAGATCGACGAATTTTTTTCAGTGGTTTACGCTTTGATGTACAAACCCTCGTTCCTTAGACGATTGTACGCCTTTCAACAATCCGATATTATGGTCGAATTTAGCTTAACCCTCTAAGATGTAAGAGTCCTTATTATATTTTTAATTTGAAATGCCTTGAGGCACTTTTGGGGCTCCATGGAAGTATTTGTTGCTGTTGAAGCTATTTCAGAAATACTTGCACTTTATTTGGAGATTTTTATTTATTGCTTGATTTTTTTAAATAGAGATTCAAAAAATGGCTTTGAGAGTTCGCTATAAATGGTCTGATTTGACTGATGAACAACTCCTGGAGTTGTATGAATCAGTTCCGTCGGATAAGGACATGTCAATTATGTCGAGTGACTACGAGGACGACGACGTGGTAGAAACACTTAATACTGCTTTAGAGGGAGCTGATACTGTATCCTTTATATGCAGTAATCCAGAAAATATTAAAAACAGTGTGCAGAATTATGAGCCTTCCCAAAAAACGCTGAAAAGGCCTCGATTGCCGTTGCCAGTTTTTGAAGATACAACATGCGTATCGCTATCATCTTCTGGTGGCTTTAATGGGCTTGGTAAGCAAATAATAACTACGATTTATTATAGAAGTCATTATCTTTTATTTTAAAATAGGTATCACCACTCACCACACTGTCCAAACAGTACCGGGCACTTCAAGCTCCTTGTGGATGCCGATGTCACTGGCAATGAGAAATTGCGAGTGTTTAATGCCCGCACTATTCTTTTGCTTTAAGATTGCGCACTTTTAGATTTTATGGACTTCCAAATACGTTTCGCCTTTGGTTTCTGGTGTGCTTCTCATATCAAGGCTTACCCCGGGCTTGCAAATTTGAATAATTTAAATTTTGAGTTTTCAGTAAAAAATAAAGCAAGCAAGTCGTTCCTGCCGACATTGAATATACCCTGTACCAAGTAAAAGTCCATTTTGCACTGGTCGTTTTAGTACAAAACGGAAATACGTATATCTCCGATAATTATTGTCCGATTTCGGTCAGCTGGTGCATTTTGGCTATATTGATGTGCATGCCGAATAAGAATACGATATCTTTACTACACCTCTTATTATAGTTTTTTCTTAATTGCGGAGGCGCAAGTAGGCGTGGCAAAATATTGAAACAAACTTCACCAGCCTAGATACTAGACGGATGTTGACACCAAATTTGGTTGCTCTAGCTTTCATAGTCTCTGAGATCTAGGTGTTCATACGGACGGACGGACATACGGACATGTCTCAATCGTCTCGGCTATTGATACTGATCAAGAATATATATACTCTATGGGGTCGGAAAATTCTCCTTCTGCCTGTGACATACATTTTAGCGACTTTAATATACCCTTTTCCCCTATGGGTACAGGGTATAAAAACCATTGATTACACCTGTGGAGGTAGTAACACTACTAGTGAAAACTAAAAAAGCAACAGAAACAAGCAAATTATCAAAGAAAATAAACACCTAAACCAACGGTGTCATATACTCAAATAAATTAAGAGGCATAAATAGATGTAGAAATCATTCTTGAAAACCCTAAAGATCAAAACTTATAAGAGATAAAAAAAATAATGACCAAAAAACACGGACTACTCACCGAAACTGGTATCATCATTGTGACATTTGCTCTTCACAATTTACCAGAATACCTATGAAAAGGTAAAAGTACGTACCTACATTGCCAGACCAATGCAATGAAACAAATGGTTAAGATTGGGTCACATTGCCATTCAGTGCAAATACGTTAGGAGGCAGCTAGGAAGCGCGCGTTGACATTGAAACAGATAATCTTTACAATAGAGAGAATAGTTTCGTAAACTGCCGCGAAAAAATATAACTGATCAGAACCACAGCACTAGAGACACAAAGTGGATAGTCCGCATCCATTATGAAGTACAAGCTATAAGTATCCAGGAAAAGTCGACAACATGGTCAATCTTCAAACGCAGTCAGCCGCACGATAGATCCCCTTACTCATCAGATGTGAACCCCCAGCGGAAAGTAAACGCTACACAACAACTCAACCTTCAGAACCCGGGAATCAACAGATCGCAAATTAAAAGCACAACTCCAACGACACAAACTCAACATGAGAGAAAGCAAATATGCATCGAAAGCTGAAGACATGTCAACCGACACATTCGACGATCTACCAAACACGAGCACTTAACATAAAAGTAACGTAGAAATTTATCCAAATGATATCTCTGCTAGAGCAAAACTTAGTATAACGAGAAACATAGCTAACTCTAAAAATACTAACTGTTTACGTCACAAGTAAGGAAGGGTGACGTAGAGAGACCCCAGAAGACAGTTGAGATTCCGCGACCCAAGAAGAGAGGGAGCGAGGTGAGCTGCCGAGAGCTTTCGACCACGGCTTCGCTCACGCAGTGCAAGCTAGATGTAAATTAGTGAGTAGTGTCAGTTGAATTGTGATACGACAAGTAAATAAACCATACCAAATGTGTAAAATTGGATTTAACGAAAACCCACGTGGTTGCTCAACTTTTTTTCTGCGGGAAGCAATTGGTATCAGAGACGCTATAACCCCACCCACTACAACACTAACAAATATCCAGCTACAATCAAATCTATCACTAAAGCAATTTTATATAGTAACCTAAATATTATTAATTTTTTAATTTCCTAAAGGGACTGTCCTTCGAAGCCATTGGAATGGAAATACAGTCCACTAAAAATTTATTATTATGGCGGCTTATATTCCACCCAATACAAAAATTTATAGATCAGATCTTGAAACAACTTTCCAAAATACAAGCATTCCTACTCTCTACACGGGTGACTTCAACAGTTGGAATACTTGCTGTAGTTCGCCCTCACACAATCATAGAGGAATAATTTTAGCTTAGTTTATCCACGACCATAATTATTTAATCCTTAACAATGGAAAGCCCACACATTTTTCACTCACAACACGTTTACACATGTGACAACTAAAAATGAACTGTATAATATAAATAAAATTATGCTATAAAGTGCGTACAAGAGCATACCCCTTTCCCAACCCCCAAAGAAACAGTTTATGTTTAGGGAATGCAAAGCAAGAAGCTTACAAGACTTCACTTCCAGTATTTCCTCGGATTTTAAGACCGACGAAATATGGAACAAAATAAAACGCCTTGGTGGTCTCCACAAATCAGCACTTATCCACTGTATCCATTATAGCAAATCTAACCAAATGGTCTCAGACTCAGGAGAAATAGCAAAATCATTTTCCACCCATTGGTAAACCCTTTCAGATGACAAAGATATTTCTTCTTCATTTAGAAAAGTCACACATAAAACAGTTATGAAACAAATTTTCAACTCACCAGATAGCTCAGCCTTATTCATGAAGGATGACATATTCTTTTCCCATTAAACATCCTCAAAGGACAAACACCAGGCTTTCACAAGATCAACTACAGTATGATTCAACACACACCAAAAGATTTAAAAATTAGAATCATCCACTTTTTTAACAACATTCTAAAATCGTACATCCCACAGACATATAAAATCAGCACCATAATTCCCATTCTTAAGCCAGGTCAAGACACGTGTATAGGCAAAGTCCTGGAGAAAATTATGTCCAAGCGGCTATGGTGGTTTGTTACAAACAAAAAACTACTTAATAATCAACTAGGATTCCAGGAGGTTAAATTAACTACAGACTGTCTAATTTTAATAGACGCTCTGATCAGTAGATCCCTCTCAACAAAAAGAGATTTATCAATAATATCGCTAGATTTTGCCAAAGCATTTGAGAAAGTTGGAATCCACAAATTTATAAAACAAGTAGAAAAATGGAGATGTGGCCCCAAAATCTTAAAATTCACAAATAACTTTATGAACAAAAGAAAAGTTAGAGTCCGAGCGAACCAAAAATACTCCGATTGTCACCCTCTTACACAACGGTATTCCACAAGGGTCACCTCTTTCGGTAATATTATTTCTAGTAGCATTCAATTGTCTCTCCGAAGTTATAGATAAACAAAAAAGCAAACCTCACTGCATATGCAGACGATTACAATATAATCGTAAATTTAAAAACAGAAAAAAATCCACACATTATAGTCGACAGTCTTTTCGGGAGCATCGCTGTCCCTAACAAAATGCAAACATCTGCATATTTGCAGAAAATTCAACTGCCAATGCCAAGTCTCCTCACGAGGAACAAAAATAGAAACAGTGAAGGAACTAAAAATTTTAGGCCTCCTCTTTACGGATAAATACTATGGAAAAATATAGTCTCGATTGTTATATATATATACTCAACACAAATGCAAAATAATAAGACACTTTGAATTTCGTTTTCACAATCAATTTATTTTGAGGAACCACACGCACTCGCAGTCAGAACTGAACTAAAAACTCAAACGTATACTGATGCTCACACAAGCGATAGAATAGAAAAGAGAGCATTTTCGGGAAAGTCCCGTTTTCAATATCGAACTTAAATATATACGTGTACATGTGACTTTTGCTTGTACATATGTATGTACATTTTCAACACGCCACCTCAAAAGTTGCATCAACAAATTTTAAAAATATGAATATATTCACTGACGAGCTTGTGCGATTCCTTTTTTTTATATATATTTTCTTTTATTTATTTCTGGGGATAACAATTTGATTCAGCATTCGCTCATGGGATTAAGGAGACCCAGTAAAACTTAATCCAGATCAATTAAATAAATAGTTAACGTAATTTATTTTCAATTAACAAAAACATAAAGAAATTAATATAATAATTCAGCTTTTCACTTTCATAAGCATTTTAGAATAAGTAAGTAATATGAAATTAATATCATAGTTCAATTTTCAGTTTCAAAAAATTTTAGATTAAGTTTAAATGGTAATATGAAATTAATATCATAATTCATTTTTTTTTTTTTCAGTTTCAAAAAGTTTTAGATTAAGTTTAAAATGTAAGAAGAAATAAAATTGTCCTTCTTTTAGTTTAATTAGGCTTGTTAAGAATAAATTGTCTCATTAATTTATTCTGTCAACCCTAGTTGGTTTCTCAAGGTGATGAAACGTGCTGCTGGTAACGGTTTCGTCATTATATCGGCCAATTGAGAATCTGTTGGAATATACTTAAGACAAATTTGTTTCTTCTGAACTTGTTCTCTACTAAAATGATATTTAATATCTATGTGCTTTGTTCTCTTGTGGCAAGTAGGATTATTGGCAATACTAATACAACCTTGGTTGTCTTCAAATATATCTATTGGACCATTTAATTCTAGTTTAACTTCATTTATTAATGACTTAAGCCATAATGCTTCTCTGACACCTTCAAATAGAGCCATGTATTCCGCTTCAGTTGACGAAGCAGCAACGGAATTTTGTTTCATGGTACTCCATGAAATTAAACAATTTTCAAACATTTTAAATACGAATCCAGTAGTGCTTTTTCTGTCAGTCTCGTTTCCAGCCCAATCAGAATCAACATATCCCATCAGAATACTATTAATATTTATATTTTTATGAAATGTCAATTTCAAATTAATAGAGCCTTTCAGGTACCTTAAGACACGTTTAAGACATTGCCAGAGTTCCTTATTGTTGTTATTTGTATATCGACTTAAAATGCTTATCGATGTACTCAAGTCCGGACGTGTGCACAACATAACGTACATTAAACAACCAATCAAGTTTCTACAAGGTGCATCATATGATTCTTCTGATTGTAATGCCTCATAGTTTAGTTTGCTTGGGAGAGGTGTACTAACTGCATGACAATCTTCCATGTTAAATTTTCTTAAAACATTGCTAATATATGCTGACTGACTGAGACATAACTGATCGTTCTTCCTGTCAATTTTTATACCAATAAAGAAATGAATTTCCTGTAAGTCAGTCAATTGAAATTTATTTTGTAGGTAAGATTTAAATTTAGACATTGTACAAGATTCATTTGTAGCAATTACTACATCATCGACATATAGAAGAATATAAATATTTTTAGAAATATCTCCTTTATCTAAAATATATATACAATACTCAGTTCCTAAATTTTCAAAACCAGCCTCCTTTAATACCGATTCAAAAACTTCAAACCAACATTTTGCAGCTTGCTTAAGGCCATAAATCGCTTTATTGAGTTTACATACTTTATCCTCATCTCCATGGACTAACCTTACCTTACGTTACCTAGGCTTACCTTTTGGAATCGTCATGTAAATTTCAACTTTTAGAGTTCCGTTTAAAAAAGCAGTTTTTACATCCATGTGATGAATTTGTAGGTTATATTGATTTGAGAGTGCTAAAAGAAATCTAAAACTTGAAATTCGTGCAACTGGTGCAATTGTCTCATCATAATCTGTCATATATTCCTGAGTAAAACCTCTTGCTACAAGTCTTGCTTTATAACTTTTTAAATTGCCAAACTCATCTTGTTTTATACTAAACACCCATTTGCAATCAACTATGTTTTTCCCGTCAGGCCTTTGCACTAAACACCAAGTATTGTTTTGAAAATGAGAGTTAAGTTCATCTTCAACGGCTTTTTCCCATTGAACTCTGTCTTCACGAAATTTAATTTCGTCATGAGTATTCGGAACGTCATTCAAACATATTTAAGCATTCATAAGACATTTTTCTAAAAATCGATATGACAATTTGGGTTTATCTTTAATTCTTTCACTGCGTCTAATTTTCTTTTCAATTGCAACTTCTTTCAATTTATCACCAGTTTCAATAACTGGATCGGCATTCTCGAGACTTGTGGAATTTTCTTTATGTTGCACATCTGATCCATTTTGAACAGATTCATAATTTTCCACCAATGGAAAAACCAACTCTTCTAACTCTGTGATTACAGAATCATTACTTGAATCAGCTTTATCAAGTTTAACATTAGAGTCCTCTTTATGAACATCACTATTTTCTATGATGTTAACTTCATCCACCACAACATCCCTTGCTATCATAAACTTCCTCGAGTTCATGTTCCACAATTTATACCCATTTGGCTCATAACCGACAAGTATAGTTTTAATTGACTTATCGTCAAACTTCCTTTTTTGAACTTTATTAAGAGCATATACTGTCGAGCCAAATATCCTGAGATATTTTAAAACAGGCTTTTTATTATGCCAAATCTCATAAGGTGTTTTCTTTATATCTTTCAAGGCTCTACTTGGGGACCTATTAATTAAATATGTTGCTGTTAAAACAGCTTCACCCCAAAATTGTTTGCTAAGTTTAGCACAACAAATCATGGAACGAGCCTTCTCGGTGATTGTTCTAATCATCCGTTCTGAAACACCATTCAATTGTGGAGTATGAGGAACTGTAAGATGATAACTGATGCCTTTTTCAACACAAAACTCACGCATTTCATTAGATAGATATTCCCTGCCATTATCAATGTAGATATTCACTATTTTCAAATTAAAGTGAGCTTCACTTTTTGCAATGAAATCTTTAAAAACAGAAAATACATACATCCGACTTATAAGTTATTAGGTATGTAACACAATAATGTGTGAACTGGTCAATAAAAACAACATAATAGTTTTTGTTATCAATTGTAGTGGGTGTGATTGGACCACAGACATCAGAATGGACTACAAACAGTGGTCGCTGGATATGTTCTTTCTTTTTACTTTTTTCAAATTTTAATCTAGATTGTTTGCCACTAATACAAGCCTCACATACATCACCGTTTGACTCAATACGACTTAAAAGATTGATATCTTCAAATAAGTTATTTCGTTTTATTTCTGAAAATTTTCCTAAACTTATATGACCCAATCTTTTATGCCACAAGAGATACTCTGCACTTTTTGAATTATTTGACGTGTATACTTTTGCATTTAATTGAAATTTTATAATTTGTACATTATACTCACTCTTTCCTTTAAGCACCAAATTACCGTTTTTAGTGACTTTTATGCCTTCAGGACTAAATTCAATTGTTAGGACAGCATCCTGCATTTTCTTTACTGATAATAGATTGTGTGGAATTTCCTTGCTATATAGCACATCTTTCAGTGAGGTTTTGTTTCCATTACTGCTTAGGTTGACCACTCCTTTGGCGGTAGCATTGATATATTCTCCGCGCTTTGCAATCTCAATTGCAATATTGGACTCCAAGTGTTCATACTCCGAAAACAACGCTATGTCTTTGATTAGATGGTCTGAAGCCCCAGAGTCAAGAATAAAATCTACCTCACTTGAAATTGCATTATTTTGTGTATTTCCTATCATGAATGCAAAACCACGATCTGACTGTGTAGTTGTAGCTATTTGAGCTTGTCTCCCTCTGCCATTATTTTCGTTAGCCTGATTCCCTGCCTGCCTTTTCAAAATGAAACAATCTTTCTTTAAATGTTCCAATTTGCCACAGTGAAAACATTTTAGAGGTGATTTAACCTTGTTTTTAAAAGGCTTCTTAAATTCATTATTATGTTTATTTTTGTGTTTGTTGAATTTAAAAACTTTATTTCCAATGGCCTGCAACACCTTAGCACTTGTGTCCTTGCTGACACCTTTTAATTTAATTTCCTGGTCTAAAAGTCTTGTTTTTACAAATGCTAATGTCAGGTTTTCCTCTGATAGGGTTTCAATTGCCGTGATTACTCCTTCGTAACTTGGCGGAAGGCTTAAAAGTAACTGTGCAATTTTATCCATTTCATCCAACTTGCCTCCTGACGCAATGAGTTCAGTTATAAGGTCATCAAAAATCTTAAAATGATTTAGAAGTGGAGTATCACCCTTTAATTTTAAAGCAAACAACTGTTTGCGTAAAGACAGTTGAGAAGCTAAACTTTTTCTCTCATACAGTGCATCTAAATTTGCAAAAATCTGTTTGGCAGTATTTTCTCTGCTCGCAAGAACAACAAACGAATCACTCAAATATTCCATTACAATATTCTTTGCATTTCTCTGTGCCTTTTTATTTCCTCTGTCACCTTTTCTGGTTCTTCATCAACTACTCTTAATAAATCTTGTTCTTCTAAAAGTCCCCTTACTCTTAATTTCCATATGGAATATTTCTCTCCATCAAATGGTTTTATGTTTCTCTTTCCTTTATACATTTTTTTCTTTCTGAAAATTTATATACACCAAAAATTATTCATACATTTATGCACGTATAATTTGAAGTTTGCGTGTATGTAAATTAAGATTGAGTTTTCTTCCCGTTTAAAAAAAAATATAATTTTTATTGAACTTCTTTTGGTTAGTACGATTATTACTATGACCGGAAGATTCGATTACAGGAAAAGAACCAAACTGACTTCTACTACAAAAGGTTGAATGAAGGCTCTGTCTCCATGCATCGACGTCGGCAGCGGCGGTGGCTTTGTTTATTTGGGGATTGAACTGTTGTCATTGTGGGTGGCCTGATACAATTAAGAATTGTATCGGCATCTTTAATGTTTACCAAGTGTTGCGGTTTTAATTTGAGGGTGTTTACTTTACAGAAAATGTTGATGTGACGAAATCCGAGTGTGACAAGATTTGGTTACATTCGAGATTTTGTTTATATCGATCTTGGGTCACTAAGTGGTCCATAAGTGATTCGATCTTGGGTCACTAAGTGGTCCATAAGTGATTCTAGGAATGTCGGGTGTTAACTTGTATGTATGTATGCATGCATGGTTGCAAGAACAAAGAATATCACAATCACGTAAAGAAACACCGCTTAAGCAAATTGCAGTATCGTATACACACACATACGCACACACGCATTTAGGCGAAAAAGAGAAAACTAAAAAGCGGGATTCAATGCACGCACACACATACATACATAAACACTCGATGTACATACATACATAATGCACATACATACATCAATAAAATTTCACAATGCTGAAAAAATAAAATTTTAATTATGATTGTTTATAACATTATCAATTCATACATGAACAATGAAATTCATTATGTCCAACAAGGTGTTAAGCATAACCAAATAGTTTTATCACTTATGCATGTACGTACATACATACATACGTATATTTCTAAGTAATATGGACAAACCACGCGGTTTCTCTGCAAGCCCGCACGCATATACTTGTACACCAATACGCACATGTACACATGAACACACACACGCCACTTCAAAAGAATGTCTTCATACATACATACACATATGTATACACCCATGTGTATGCATATGGTCGATTCACCGGAAATTGACGCCTGCGAATTTTTTCTTTTGTTGCAAAATCATATATGTACGTATGTATGTATGTATGCAATAGTTTATATTTTATATGTATACATACATACAGTAGAATCCGGTTATAACGACTCCGTTTATAACGTCCGTCCGGTTATAACGACTAAAGTTCGATGACTTGGTTGGTCCCCATACAAACTTATATGAAAGGGCCTCCGGTTAGTACGTCTCCGCTTATAACGACGAACCGCTTATAGCGACTATATTTTTCACAGATCAACCGGTTATAACGACGTTTCGAAAAAAAAATATATCGAAATAATCAAAAATTTAAAAAATTTAAGCATTAAACGGCGGTTTTAAAATGTGTTTATGCATTTGTCAGTGATCTTTTGTCCCTAGCAGCTGGATAGAGGTTTTTACACTCTCACTACTGTTATTTTTAGCTGTCGCCTTAGCAACGCAGAAGTATCCCTAGAAATACTTAGGGATGAGAGCTTAATGCATAGCATATCTCGCCTAAATAACGCTGTGCGCGATTGTTATTATAGGTCAAAAGCTGTGAAGCAATCCAAAATTACAGACTATTTAAATTAGGAATAAGAGAACCACAAATGAATATTCTTATATAATGCTTATGACTATGCATATTATTACGTATACGACTTCTTTATGTTATTGAATAAAATTTTAGAATTTTTCGATTTGATTGAAAATATAATAAGTGTTACTTAAAAATCGATTACGAACGTCGCAACCATAAAAAACCTCAAAAAAAAAATTATTTTTGCTGCTTCCGGATAGTACGTCTTCCGGATAGTACGTTATATCTACGGATATAACGACGAAAATCGTCGGTCCCTTGAGCGTCGTTATAACCGGATTCTACTGTATATGTACATATATAAGCACATACCCTTGTTGAAAACTCATACCTTATTATTTTTAACTGACAAAAAAAAATAATTTTTAAAATTTGTTTAAATATAACAATTTTCTTATTATGCGCTAACTGGGCCCATAACCTATGGAAAAATATAGTCTCGATTGTTATATACATATGTATATACATATACTCAACACAAATGCAAAATAATAAGACACTTTGAATTTCGTTTTCACAATCAATTTATTTTGAGGAACCACACGCACTCGCAGTCAGAACTGAACTAAAAACTCAAACGTATACTGATGCTCACACAAGCGATAAAATAGAAAAGAGAGCATTTTCGGGATTTCAATATCGAACTTAAATATATACATACGTGTACATGTGACTTTTGCTTGTACATATGTATGTACATTTTCAACAAATACAAATGGAATGCACATATCAAACAAGTCAAAAATTCATTAAACCCATCAATAAATATTTTGAAATGCCTTTCCAGCCAAAAATTTAATTGCTATACATACACACTTTTATAAATTGTAAAAAGCATTTGCATCGTAAAAACAGATTACGGATTGCAGATATACGGTAATGCACCTAAATCAACAATAAAACAAATAAAAACTGTATTAAATAGCGCTCTAAGAATAGCTTTGGGAAGTTTCTGTTCAACACCAGAAAAAAACTTATACATACATATGTAAAAGCAAATATTCCTACCCTGGAAGTGAGATTCCAAAAAATTTTGGCTTAAAAATGTAATACCATCTTGAACTCAAGTGATACCGTACTCAAACACATAATATCCAAAATAATAGGGAGAAGCAACAGGATATTTAGAACCTCGGTTTTGCAAAAATCTATTAACATTTGCTCTGAACTACGGATCCATATCTACATATGTATATCTCCTTTAAGAAAATATTCAAAGTCAGACTCACCATGGCACTTAAATCTGAATGTAATGGACACACACATCAACTACCAGTAAAGAAATTTTTTGCTAAACAGTTTATGGAGAGAAAAAGCAAATTGGGAAACTTTAGCGACCGACGGGCGATTTAAGAAGCCCTAAAAGAAGCAATTAGATTGAAAGGCAAGATATGCATATTCACTGACTCATTGTCAGCACTGGGCGCACTAAATAACAAAGAACTCCGCCTACTACCCATGAGTAATTCGCGGGATACTTTCAAAATACCAAAACAAGGTGAAAATTCTATGGGTCCCCAGCCACGTAGCGATAATGGGCAACGAATACGCAGATAAAGAAGCAAAGATAGCTACGACATCACCACTCTTAACTTTCGCTAACTTAAATAGAACAGACATATCACTAACAACATATCCAATGGAAATTCACACCTCATTCAAAAAACATAAAAATTTGGTACCAAATGTTTACTCAAAACATACAGTTAACGTCGACAACTACTTGAAGACTCTAGAACACAAAGAAATATTTAGGAAAACGCAAGTAAAAATGATTAGACTCCGACTTGGACACACCAAACTGACACATGAGCACCGATTCTTATAAAATTCCCAAAGAAACTGCAAATTCTGTAATAACAATACTGATATCAGCTTATCCCATCTTCTTAATGAATTTATCTACCTCTTTCCAAAATCTACCAAGAAATGTTCTAAATCAAAACTTTACCCCCCTCT
This sequence comes from Drosophila emarginata, assembly GCA_037075365.1. Taxonomy (NCBI): domain Eukaryota; kingdom Metazoa; phylum Arthropoda; class Insecta; order Diptera; family Drosophilidae; genus Drosophila; species Drosophila emarginata. Next base: position 171,689 of record JBAMCD010000305.1, read on the forward strand.
TATCTAAACCAACTCAGAAAAATCTTAATGAAATCATAAAATTTCTTAATGCAACAAACATAACACACCTTCTATAGAAGATAAGATACTTTAGTATAATGAACTGAAGTGAAATGTATAGAATGCATTTAGAACATGTATAAATTTAGTTAAGCACAATAATAATAAGTAAGAATTAGTTAAGACATTATACGATGAACCAGCCGAATGCCCTAGTAGCTATGGAAAACATTTACGAACGTGAAATATGACGCCAAAATTTTGGACATGTATGCTGCTCAAAATGCAAACTTGTTTTTGCTTTTAATACAAAACACGGCATCACAACACTTGCTTGTCACAAATGCGCTTTTGTTGTTTCATCTATTCAGCCAAAGACAGTTCCAAAGAATGTTCTTGATAATCTTGCCAAAAAGCAGCTGACATTTGTTGCAAAAGACTTGTGTCCATTAAATGTAACTGAGGGTAAGTGTAACTTAATTTTGTTAGATAATTTTGTGTTAATTTGCTAAGTTTATAGAATCTGGATTTCGTGAATACATTCAAAGTGTCTTGAACATTGGCGCCCAATATATAACGCGCGACTGCCTAGACCTGATTGTGTCCCGAAAAACGTAAACTGGAAGTGTCATTATAGCAAAATACAATAGGATAAAGGATCTACCTACAACTACTTTGTCACACAAAAACATGGCATTCACTACCGACATGTGGACTCACCAGTTTACCTAGAAAAGCTCTGTTTGCCGAAGTGTACATTACTTTGGCGAATCTTTTTGTTTAAAAACTTCGATTTTAGGTGTAAATGAATTTTTAGAAGAAAAGAAAAATGGAATTAACATCTCGCAACAAATTAAGGATATATTACTTGATTTGCAATGTAATTTTGAGAATAGCTACTGATTCACCAAAGGTTCTACTGTGCGTTCCAACTTGAAAAGCTGCTTTTGGTGTTGTTCGGCTAACGTTACACTCCCTCTTCTCCCTACCAATAAATCAGTCGTCAGGGGCTTTAAGACTCCTCGGCAATGATGCACTGAACTCTCACCACAAGTTGATTGACCTTAAACTTATTATTGTTGATCAGATTTCTTTTTTTTCTGGAGGTTGACGCGTACTTTGCGCATGCAAAAACGAAGTGGCGTGGACAACGGACGACAATAAAAACAATACTTAAAGTTAACACTAACTAATTAAAACTAACTACGTGTTAGATAGCTAAGAATGAAAGTTTTTAAGGTAGGAATAGAGGACTCCGATCCGATTATGGGAAAAAGGCGATTGTAATCGGAACAAAGAACGCGGAAAGGTTCATGGAAAGTGTAGTTTGAAGTGCAACGTGTTAAAGTTAAAGGGACATCATTTCTAGTTAGTCTAAAAGGTACAGATAGATTGATCTGTTTTAGTAAATTAGGAGAGTCTATTTGCCCATTCAAAAGCTTGTGTATAAATAAAGTACCAAGCATTACTTTACGGTTATGTAACGAATTAAGATTGTTTAGAAGAAGTCTACTAGAATCATTCGCATTCGCATTTCTTCGTGGATTGACGTGTTTTTTTTTCGCTCCTGCTTAAATATTAATTTTCGGGTTAAAATCATTGAGATTGACTCTATAATTTTTTTTAATAATACAGTGTTAACTTTGTTAATAACATAAAACCAATCCATCGATTTGAATTTGCGCTATTTCTGTTTAATTATACAAACGCAAAATCAAAGCATTAAACTTATTGCTTCTGAACAACAACAAACCCTACACAGTTGTTGCTGTTCTTGTTAATCTTTGCTCTTGTGTTTGTACTTCTTACCGTTTCAATTTGCTCTCGCGCTCTCGCCCACACATTGTTGTTGCATGTGCATTGTTTGTGGCTCTCCCGCTCTTCTTTAATTTCTTTCGTTCGTGCTCGCATCTTTGCACCGCGTACAAGTGACACGTGTAACTGTGTAATTTCTCTTAGATATTTTCAATCTTTCTCTGCAAGTTTGACCCAAGTGTCGAATTTGCTTTAAAACTGAGTGAGTTTTTTCTTTGGCTTTTTTCTGTGAAATTTTTTTCTTGTTTCAATTAATACTTGCAATTAATTTTATAATGTCTGTCTGCTCTAATAAAAAGTGTTTAAACCCCCCCGCGCCCCATAACGCATTTCTCGCATGTTGGCTGTGTGAAAATGTCATGCACGTTAAGTGTGCTGGCTACACAGCCAAGGTAAGAGATAGCTTGGAGCAAAAAGGGGGCCTCAAATGGGGATGTGACTCATGCCGAGAAGTTGAAATCGAGATGAGGGTATTTATGAGGCAGACCAGGGATAGGTTTAAAAAACTCTCAACTAGTTTTCGTAAACTCTACGACGAGTTTAATGCTGTGGAGACGGAATTTAGTAGCTATAAGCTGCTGAATGAGTCTCCAAAGCGAAAGAAAACTAGTGTGCGTAACTTGTCCCCGCACCTGCCGATACCTAACTTAGTCTCGGCCGCGATGTCACATTCACCATCTCAAGACACAAATCCACCGCAGCTAATATCGTTTACAACCCCCATCCCGCATGGTGGCCGTAAGGATGAGGCGATTTCCGTTTCTCCAGGAAATGGTCTCTCCTTGTAGCTGTAGTTTCCGAAAAGTCTGGGCAATCATCAAGTATTGTTATTGCCGATAGTCGTCCAGTTAGAGGCACACTTACGGACAGTCAAGGCGACTCAATTGCGACAACCAGAGACGCCATTGATTTAAGGCCTGGTTCCCGTAGGCCTCTGATTGGAGTTCCACCAAAGAAACATATCTTTGTTTCTAGACTTGATCCCGAACATTCGTCGGATGATGTCTTAGCATATATTAAGACAAAAGTTCAAGTCTTCAAAATAGTGGTGGAAAAATTCAAGTATAATTATTCAAGGGAGATATCTTCCTTTAAAATAGGTGTCCCGGTCGAACTGTTTGACTGCATTTGTAGTAACAGTTTTTGTCCGGATCACATCTTAGTAAAAGAATACACGGTCAAAAAGAAAACTCACAGGTCAGTCAAGCTTTTCATCCCTCCCAATTCCTTGCCTTCTGGAACGCCAGCATCTGCTGGTGTCCAAAAAAACTAGTTTCGTCCCTTTTTCTGGCCTATCAGAATGGAAGAGGACTTAAATCTAAGCTTCCTAGACTATATGTAGATAGTTTAGCATTTGACTTTAAAATTTTATTGTTTACAGAGACATGGCTTAAACCTGATATTAACGATGCATCCGTTCTTTCCTCAAAATTTTCAATTTATAGGTGTGATCGGATTTCTCGTGTAGGCGGAGGAGTTTTGATTGCGGTGGACTCTGCCTTATATTATAAATTGAGTTTGTCAATGTCAAGGTTGGACTTAAATCCTTCTCGGTCTACATCACTTGTTCTTATATCCCGCCACAATCCGACATGACAGTATATATTAAACATTTAGAATATATTTAACATGTTTCATCATTGCCTTCTAATAGTGACGTATTAATTGTCTTTGGTGATTTTAATTTACCTGAAATAGCATGGTCCCCTTCTGACCACTCTGGCCTGCTGCTCCCTTGTACTTCACATTTATTTATTAATGGCCTCTCGAGTTATCATTAACTCAAATAAATCCAGTGCTTAATAAAAATGGAAGATCTTTGGATCTGATATTCGTGTTGGATTCTACCAACTACGCAGTCACTAGAATTGACCCTCTTGTCTTTCCAGAAGACAACTTTCATCCCACTTTGGAATTAACTGTTGATCTGCCGTTTCGTGCACCAATTGTTAGTGCCTGCCCTGTGCTCAAATCCCGTAACTTTCGTAAAACTAACTTTGTCAAACTAAATAGTCTCATTCTTTCAACAGATTGGTCCTCCTTGTACAGATGTTCAGACATGATTCAAGCTATTTCTTTGTTTTATAATACTCTCGATTCTCTTTTTGAAGTTTGTGTCCCATTGAGGACTCCGGTGTTGTCTCACAGACCTCCCTGGTTTTCTCGTGAGTTATCCAACTTGAAGAATGTGAAATCGAGATATTATAGAAAGTATAAGAAATCGGGTCGTTCTTCAGACTTTGCTCTATACGCAGTTGCACGTTCTAACTTTATGATGCTCAATGCAGAATGCTATAAAAATTACCTTCAGCGTTGTAAATTAGAGTTTTCCCGCGACCCGAAGCGATTTTATAATTTTGTCAATACTAAACGTAAGACATCTATCCACCCATCTTGTTTATCTTTTGAAAATATCACAGCCGACTCTGATCAAGCAATTGCTGATCTGTTTGCTGATTTTTTCACATCTACTTACTCCTCAGTAGAATATCGAGCAAATCTTCCGTATCATTATCAGTTAAGAAAATCTATTTGTATCTGTATTCCTTCGATCGACGAAAGCTCGCTTCATAGCGTGCTTAATTTAGTAAAACCTGTGTACTCTCCTGGTCCTGATGGTATACCTGGATGTGTAATAAGGTTTTGCGCCGCGGCATTATGTAAGCCAATTCAAAAACTTTTTCTAATGTCCGTTAAATCTTCAACTTTTCCATCCATTCGGAAGGAATCCTATATAATTCCTCTCCATAAAACTGGTAGGAAATCCGATGCATCTTTTGAAAAGTTAATTACTTCTCAACTGCAACATTTTTGTAGTTCTATAATTTCACCATCGCAGCATGGATTTGTGAAACGTAGATCTACAACCACTAACCTTTTAGAATTTACATCATTGACGATCGAAGGATTTCGGAATGCAAGGCAAACTGATATCATATATACTGATTTCAGCAAGGCTTTTGATTCTGTTAATCATACGCTACTTCTCCTTAAATTAAATAACATTGGCTTCCCTAGCCCTTTAGTTTCCTGGATTCGGGAATTACAGACAGGCAGAACACAGAAGGTTCTTTTCAAGTCTTTATATTCTAGGTCCATAAATGTGACTTCAGGAGTGCCCCAGGGCAGTCATCTGAGACCATTGCTTTTTACTCTTTTTATCAATGATCTTCCGTCTGTTATAAATCATTCTCATGTCCTTATGTAAGCAGATGATGTTAAGCTTTGTCTTAGTTACAAAGATATTATCTTTCCCTGTCGGTTACAATCCGATCTTCAAAATTTTCAGTCGTGGTGTCAAAATAATTTGTTAAGTTTAAATCCAACCAAATGCAAGGTCATGACTTTTCACAGAAATACTCCTCGGTTGGTAACTTATTTTCTTAATGACATCCCACTAAAACGTTTTCATGAGATGAACGATTTGGGCGTCCTTATGGACTATAAATTAACCATTAAATCTCATATCTCCACTGCTGTAGGTAAAGCTATGGGTGTTCTTGGGTTTGTTAAACGATGGTCAAAGGAGTTTGATGACCCTTATACAACCAAAATTCTTTTTACCTCATTGGTTCGTCCTATTTTAGAATATGGATCTTGCATATGGTCTCCTCAATATGACTCACACAAATCAAGAATAGAATCTGTCCAAAAACAGTTCCTACTCTTTGCTCTTCGTGGTCTGAACTCGTATCGCAATATCATTCTGCCATCGTACTCTAGTAGACTACTTCTTGTTAACCTATCATCTCTTACTAATCGTAGAACAATGCTTGGTGTGATTTTTATGCACAAGCTCCTTAATGGTGATATAGACTCTCCTAAGCTATTGAGCCAAGTAAATCTATCGGTTCCTTGTAGGCCTACTAGAAATTTTATACCTCTATCTCTTCCCCGCTGTACTACTAACTATGCTCTGCATGAACCTTTCCGAGTACTTTGTTCTGATTACAATCGACTTTACTGTGTAATCAGTTCGGAGCTCTCTCTTCCTACATTAAAAACATCTATCCTTTTACATTTAGCTCGTAACTAGTTATAGTTTTCGTTTCTTGTCTGTTTTGTGGAATGTCCCCGCGACTCGAGCCGTGCGTCATGCGGCTAGCGCCCCTCGGTCGGTTGGGCGGGAGGTTGTGGGCACTTAGTGCACACGATGGGATTCGCGCGAAAAAAAAAAAAAAAAAATACGATGGCATGTTGACATTGCAATCCCAGTTTAAAGCACGAAGAGCAAGAATCAAAAATTGTTTTTGAACGGATTCAATTCTAATTTGGTGTGATTCATATTGACACATGATCCGTACTCCAGAATGGGACGAACCAGTGAAATAAAAAGGGTATGGGTTGTGTAAGGATCGTCGAATTCCTTCGACCATCTCTTGACGAAACTAAGAACACTCATGACTTTGCTGCAAAGGTGGAAATATGACGAGTGAAACTTAATTTGTGGTCCATGAGTACGTTCAAGTAGAGTATTATTAAGTTAATAAGTTACTAGTTGAAAGGAAGATCTATAAAACGACATGACATTACACTTTGAAATATTGAGGTTTAATTAATAAAGTTAATTTCACACCAAGTCTGGAGGTTATTAAGATCAGCTTGAAGTAGACGAAGGAACCTGAATCTAAGGAAAAGTTTAACATCGTCAGCGTACATAAACACTGAATGAATTACAACTGAAGGTCATTAATAAACAGGGCGAAAAGCAATGGTCCAAGATGGCACCCCCGAGTTGACTTTAATGGTGTCGGACAGTCAGGATTTAAATAGGACCTTTTGTGTAGGGTGAGTCAAATATTGTAGAATCCAGCTGAGCAGAAGGCGCGGAAGGCCAATTTAGTTCAGCTCATACAAAAGCAGTTTATGAAGTCGGTGATAATGACATCAGTTTGCGATGCATTCCTGAATCCATCGATCGATAAAGAAGTAAACTCTAAAAGGTTAGTGGTAGTAGATCTATGTTTCATGCACCCATATTGGGTAGATAAAAGTACAGAAATACAGAAATACAAAAGCCTTCGGTATAGCAGACAATTTGGAAATACCCCTTTAATATGACGATTTGGAACTTTCAGCGCACTATGTAAACTTAAGAATTGGGTTACACGGAGTCTCAGCGCAAAACCTGAGTACACAACCAGGTATCCCATCAGGTCCTGGTGAGTACGCTAAGAAGCGAACTTTCATCGATCACAGGATCAAAGAGACAATTAAATCTGTTCAACTGATAAGGATTCAAAGAGTTAGCTTGATACTCATTGGAGGAATAGGTTGTATTGAAAAAATCATAAAACATATCGGCAATGACCTGATCATTGTTCGCTTTATTATTTTCAAAACATAAGTAAGAAGGATTCGCCGATGCCTTGCGTTTGCCGTTGACGAAGTTATGAAATCGCTTAGGATCATGGGAAAACTGTTCCAGAAAAGTTTGCAGCGTCTTAAGTAATCCTTATAACATTGTGTATTAAGCACTGAAAATATTGATCGAGCAACTATGTATATAAAGAGAAAAATCGGACAGTGGACAGGATTTTTCATACTTTTTATAATATCTAGATTTTACATTCTTTAAATTAGATAACTCACGTGAAAACCATGGCGGCTTGTCAGTTGATACATGGGTGACACGTGGGACACAATCATCAAAAAGTAAAAACATAGTATTATAGAAAAATGAAATAGCAGCATCTATATCTTTGCAAGAGTTGCTGTAAAGTGAACCAATTCAGAGGGAAGGGCTGAGTTAACAGCAATTAAAACCTCGCCTCCATTTCTGAATGCTCGATCGTATCTATAGGTAGAAAATATTGTGGGAAAAACGGAAGCATCAGATATGTCTGGCTTTAGTCACGTTTCAGTAAAAGCCAGAATATTAAAGGCAAAGGATAGACTATCTACATAGAGTTTAGAAAGTTTAGACTTTAGCCCTCTAACATTCTGATAGGCCAGAACAAGAAATTAGTTTTTTGACCCGCCAGTAAGTAATGACGAGCCAGAAGGTAGGGAGGAATTAGTATTTATTATGTCACCTGGTGCGTAAGGCAGGTGAATCAGAACCCGATTTTCCTCTTCTTATATACATATATATAAGAATATACCCCTTTACTATTAAATGTTCAGGCCAAAAATCTTTATGACATACTTGGTCAAAAAAGGTTATTCGGAACACTAAGTTTAAAGTACGAAATGTCACGGGAATAAGCAAACTTAAATTTTTCCACCGCGATGTTAGGCGATACGATTTTTGCCCGGATATGGGCTATTACATCATCTGATGTAGTATTGGAATCTAGCCTCGAAACAAACATTTGCTTTTTTGGTGGAATGCCAACAAGAAGCGAACTCGAAGCATCAACCGCAGTAGCAGATTTTATCGCTGAAGCTACTGCGGCGGATAACGCCTTGAGAACTCCTCTTGTCACTCTTTTATTGGGAATATCTCAGGAAGAGGATGGTAGACCGGAAAGATCGGACACTACACCCGATATCGCATGAGTATGCGGGACAGGATTGACAGAGGAAATGGCAATAGTGTTCGCACCTGTAGCCATTACTGGACTCTTTAATGCTATCAGGTGCTGAGGTTTCGGAGTTATTGGGTTGTTATCTGAAGACTGAACCGTTAATGCAGAGGGATGGTCTTCTTCCGCTTCGGTTATACGGTTGACAAACAGCCAGTAGAGCTGGGCGGAACATCGATGTTATATCGATGTTTCAATTTGAAAATGAAACATCGATGTTCGTAAGCCGATGTTCGATGTTTTCGCTAATTTTGTACCATCACTTAGTAATTGCACGTGGAACGAAAGTGGTAAGTAAGAAACTTTTTTGCATTAAAAAACTTTTCTACATTAAAAAAACCGATTAAGTATACCATTTTAATATGAAAATTATTAAATTTTAGGCTTTTGGTGTTGGCAGGCAGTGATTGAAATGGAGCAGTTTGTAAGAGAATCGTTTTATATACATACACTTGCTCGCAAAACTCTGCGTACACTTGAAAAATAGTTCAATTTTTTAGTTCAGACGTCAATTATTTATGTTTTAAGGCACTTACGGAAAAAATTTTTGAACTTTTTGAATCTGAACTAAAAAATTGAACTATTTTTCAAGTGTACGCAGAGTTTTGCGAGCAAGTGTATGTAGCTGACTGCGTATTGTTAATACAAAATATCTACACCTAGACGTCGCTTTGCGTCGTACTTTTTGGGAACGTATACCCAACGCAAAGTGATGACTAGGTGTATAAGAGTGCTTGTACATACATACATACATATATATAATACAAAAAATTATTTGTTTTTTTTTTTTTGCAGTTTCAAAGACGAGCTCAAAGGAGGTGGAAGTAAAAAACCCAGGAAAAAGAACAAGGTACGGTCAGTCAGCTGTATGGCAATTTTTTAACAAATCGAAGGATGGCAGTTCAGCTAAATGCATTCAGTGTGGAAAAACATATATGACATGTGGCAATACCACTAATTTGTCAGGACACCTGAAACGGATGCATCCAGGATTAACTATTAGCGAGCTTCCGAAATCTTCAGGGTCTATTTTGTCCTTTATTGAAAAAAAATACGAAGCATCTTCCGCTAGGAAAAAGAGTCTTGATAGCTCACTAATGCACTATATATGCTCTGACATGTGACCGTTCTTTTGTCAGCACATTGGATCCTCGCTACGAGCTATCTTCTCGTAATAAATTGAGAAACACATGCATGCAAGACTTTTACACAAATATGAAAGAATGAAGCAAGCAAGTCGTCCCTGCCGACATTGAGTATACCCTGTACCAAGTAAAAGTACTTAATAAAGTCTCAAAGTGGTTATCAATCCATAACAAAATTCTCTTAGCATGCAACAACAGCGAACGGATGCTATCTCGCTCGCACTTAACAGCCCATTTGGCATGGGGCGTTTTAGTACATAACGGAAATTCGTATATCTCCGATAATTATTTTCGACAAAATTTGATCAGCTGGCTATATTATTGAGCGTACCACATAAGAATGCGATAACTTTAATATAGCTTTAGTTATACTTTTTTTTTCAAATTTCAGGGGCGGAAGTGGGCGTGGTAAAAATTTGAAACAAACTTGACCTGCCTAGACAATAGATGGATGTTGACACCAAATTTGGTTGCTCTAGCTCTTATAATCTTTGGGAGCTAGGTGTTCAAACGGACATTTTTTTTTCCACACCCTTAATTTTTCTTACGTAAAACTTTAACAATTTATTCTATTGTGCTATAAGAACAATAACAAAAAATCCCACATCATTTTTGATAAATTAAAAAATTATTTAATAACTATCAAACGCCGCTCGAATTTGCTACCGACTAAATAATTTCGTCGGTATCCAGGGAACACCACGTGGAGGCTTTTGAAAAAATCAATTGGGTTACCAGTATAGCAAAATATTGGAAACCTTCGAGTCGACTTGAAGCACCATATTTAATATAGGCAATTCCTTATTCCCCTTGTTTTTTTTTTTTTTTCATTAATTATATACAATAATATGCATACTTTTTCTTACTTTACTATTACTATTCAAAATCTTTAATGTTAACTGAAATTCCACTATGATAACTATATATGGTTTCAAATGTGCGTGCACTGGCCGTATTGCTAGTAATATTTGAAAACGCCCAATCAATGTTGGTATTACCATTGGTGGTGGACGCATTCAAATCAAGAAGAGAATTGAAGTTCTTGCTACTCAGAAACTCATAAACATTTCTACCACAACCTGAAAGGGATTGAAGGTTTATATTGAAATCTCCTAAAATTATTGAACTGCTATCTAACACATTTGAAGAATGCTGAACTATTCTCTCAAACTCAACCTTAAACTTCGACAATGGGTATGTCGGACTACGATAAATTATTAAAACTCCCAGGGACTTGTATTTCAAAAGGGCAAATTCAAAAACTGGGGAAGTAAGGCTGCTGGATTTGGCATAACGACGACCACTGGAACAAAGACTAGTATTCTCGACCATTTCATTTCTAATAAATATAAGAATACCTCTTTTAGGTCGTGCACCACTTGCCAATGAAGGGCAATCTAGTCGCACTGCAATAGTGTAACCAGGAATTTCGTAATCTTCGTTAGCATATGTAGAAGCCTCAACAAAACACAATATGGAGGACTGCAGCATTAGCTGATTAGAGGAAATATCACTAATATGACAGTGGAGACTTTCCGTATTATGGAAGAAAACATTAAAATTAGAGCTGTCAAATAGTGGATCGAAATGTGTTTGAAGAGCTTTTTCGTTGCGTAGTTTTTGCAACTCTTGCTCAGCTGCTGAGTCTTGGCCAGATCTTGGGGGGACAAATTGTCCAACAATATATAGTCCTGCTGCACTTGTTGCCCTACTACATGCTACATATAGTGCTTCACGTTGCATTCCTGAACTTGTGTGGACCACGACCCTTTCATATGTAGCACCCTGACTTTTATGAATAGTTATAGCCTCTGCAGCTATAACAGGAAACTGTTTCCTATCGATGGTAACTTGCTCGTTGGATTTAAATTGAAAACTTTTGACCGTTTTCTGAATTGGGGTCCAGGAATTTTGTGCACTGCGGCGAAGTTTAGAGCGAGCATTCTCTCCTACACTATCATCTAAGAACTTTATCCAAAGAATTGTGGGAATGTTGGATGAATTCAATTCTATGTCCATTAAGGTATCCGTGGGTCCATTCACGAGACCATCTGCCGTATCTACATTCACTGTCATCATATACTTGGCAGTGGTTTTCAAAATAAGGTGACTACACAAACCTTGAGTATCAGAAGTTTTGAAACCTTTGACATCTTCTAAATACTTTGTTTTGGCTGCATTACTTAAATGAGCAGCTTTAATAAAATCTAAAGCAACCGAAACGTGTTCTTCTGTAGGAATGGATGATAATTTTGCCCTATTGTAATGATCTGTGTCCCTATTACTAAGAAAAAGATGAATTGCTTCATCCGGAACTTGCCTAGCGTCGAAAATTCTGGTCCTAAATAACTCAATATCGGCTGACGACATTTGGCCGGATGCCATATTGTTTAATGCGATTGCAAATGGTTGGTCGTCTCGCTGTCGCATGATCTCTGTAAGCTCAAAAAACCTAAAACGTTCCCACAGAGAAGGGCCAACAAGAATGCTGTAAGGGTCATGCGACGATGATGTGGATTGAAATATCCAACGATCACCTACAGGGCGTAGTTGTCTGAGATCGCCGAACACGATAACAGAAATGCCCCCAAAGGGAGTTTCCCGATTATGGAAAATTTTTTTAAGGCGAGAGTCTAAATAGGAAAACATTTTTGCACCGACCATTGAAATTTCGTCTATTATTAAGAGTTTGAGATCTATGAACCTTGTTCGAAGAGTATTTAGCAAGTCAGAACTCAAATCTCTAAAAGAAGACCCAGACTGATTAATGGGAAGGGAGAACATGGAATGGAGGGTGGAACCTCCAATTCCGAAAGCTGCTTTTCCTGTGGGAGCGCACAAGAGAATCTTAACAGTCGTTGGGTCGTTTCCTATCCTACGATTATACTCCATAGAGAGGGACTGGAAAATTGCAGAAATAGCCCACTTTTGCCGACACCTGCCCCACCACCTACGAATTCATAAAATAATTGATTGTTCTTCACATTGTGAAGAACGTGGGTTAGAAAAGTTTTTTGTTTTAAATTAAGGGACCTAACAATATTTCCCAAATTTTCTGCCGAAATTATTGAGGGAAACTTAATTATGCGGATATCATTATCCGAATCTGTAGGTTGGTCATTGCCATTTAAATTTAATAGGTTGAGTTGGGAACTAATCTCGGGAAAGGCTAAAACTCTAAACTCCTCATCTAATACAACCTGACCTTCTAATTCATTTTCGATATCCCTATTATCATTCTCCATTGCCCTTCTAAGAGCGTCTTCTAAATCGTCTAAAATATTGTACCTATTAAAACCTGCCCTAATAAATTGCTCATTCTCATTATAGAACTCCTCACAGTTTCTCTGAACTAACTCTACCTGTTCGTCTCTCCAAGGAAAATACAACATTACTAACTCCCTAAAGTAATTCTGCCTATCTGTGTTAATATTAAATTTCCTAAATCTAATTGTGCAAGGCCACATCCTATGCGTGACATATCCACTTCCATCGCGCAATGGAAGACTCCTTCCTGAAACCTCATTTTCTTCCTCATTCCTATTATTTCGGCGAGACCTAATACTAAATTCATAATTGGCAGCGAAATCAGCTAAACACAAATCCTCAAGAATATTTGGTCTTTCTACATAATGGTCAAGTAGCCCTTTTACAAAAATGTCAGTTGAATCCTGAGGCATACTTTGTAATTCCTGTCTAGATTTGAGCATTTTTACTCGAAATTCTGGTAAACTGGTATTTATAAACCTATCTTTGTGGCTAATGTTGGACATAGACATCCCTAGACAGCAATAGGCAGCTTCCTGAGCAGATATCTCAGTGCCGCAAATGAATTTATGACCAATGTATTACAGCTTTTCCCTGATGCTTAAGTTGCCCCTCTCAACACTTTGGGATTTATTTATATAATTAATTATATAGCTGCAACAAGCATACGGATCCAATATGAACTGAATGTCCATATTGGCACGTTGCATAGAAAGAATATGCTTATTGTACGCATTGACCCTAATTTCTGCGAAACTTCTTTTAAGGAAAATTTGGGGCTTTTTCAAGCTAGACCTAACTGCGAGTATATAGTCCTCGTAGCTGAGGTTCACATTTTCATGTGAAAGAAAATTGTCGAAACTGCTCAAGTGAGAAACAATATCGGAAGGAAAACTACTATTAAGAAAACTTTGAATCATCTGAAAATTTTGTCTATGGCGAGATATATTTTGAAGATCATCAGAAAGGGGCTTTAAAATAACTGTTTGGGGCATTGGAGGATTAAGTATCCCGAATCTACAAATTTCTTGTCCCCGAACTTTTCGGAGGCAAGTAAAACTGTGGGTGTGTGTTTGGTACACTAAAAAGGGCGCTAAGTCCGAATTAGTTACATCTGTGGTAACAAACTGGTCAATAAAAGCTATTACGGGTGAAAAAGAATTTTCATTGTTAAGATCTACTTGAGGGGCATCTGTCAGCCAAAACATTCCGTGAATATGAGGAGAGCCTCTCTGCTGAAACTCAACTCGCCAATAATGTCTAACTACAAAATTCTCACCGAAAATTCCTCCCTGGCTCTTCATAACTTTTAACAATTCCCTATATCTATGTTCAAAATACCTTGCACAAGTGACTGGATCTGACCTAATAAGACGAGCCTTTTCACTAAACTGTAAATTGGAAGCTTCTTGTTCTGTTGTTTCTACTCTATCTACTGTTTTCCTAAGAATAACTAAAAGCTCTGTCCACTTTGTCTCTGCAGCTGACAAAGTTATAAAAAAAGTAGGAAGCCCAAATTGCCGAATCATCGCCATAACTTTTTTTTTTTCATCCTCCCAATGGGCTGGAGACGTGCGAATACCCTTCAGAACCCTATAACCCTCATCGTGACGAATTAAATTATTAACAAAATCCTCACAAAGTACGTTAGAAGCTGTAGTTGCGCGGGGAGCACTATGTTTGCGTAAACATATAGAAGTATTATTGCGTATTGTTTTCAACTCTAACTTTTTGTAATTGAAAAATAATTTATCTGTTCTGCAACCTCTTCTATCTACATTCCTAAGCTCAGATCTGACTATGGTTGCAAAACTAGCTGAAGTATTTCTTTTAATGCCGGCATATATAGTGGGAAACGCTAATTCTTCACAATCGGAATCTAAAATCATATCTAAAGGCCTTTGCCCTTCGCCTGGAGCTATAGTTACTCTCTGTATGTCGGCATCATCTATCTGAATATTTTCGAGCATTGTCTCTTGCCCACCGGGATTGAGGTCCTCGGCTTCCTCTTCAGGATTGGGGTGATCTTCAGAATCAGTAGCATTTCTGTGTAGAATTTCTTCTACGAATTCCCTATCTTCCTCACTAAAATAAAATGGAACGTTTTCGGATTCAAAAGAATCAAGCATTTGCTCATTAATTGTAATATTATGCTTCCTATATAATTCGCTATTGACTAAAAACCTAAGTGCGCTTTCCACTCTAGCGGGCCTAATGGTTTCAGCCATGAAATCGTGACCATATTCCATTCTCCGTTTGAGGTGGAGTTCAATAACCTCGGTGTCACTAAATGCTCTTGGGAGTGAAGTTACTATACTGCTAACTGGAATCGGGACATTAACTACAGCTCTTTTAATTGCGCTTTGACGCTCATGGCCTGTTGCCTTAATAACCATAAATGGAAGACGAGGAGAAATAAGGCGTTCTTCTAAAGGGCTTAGACCCTTAAGGCAATCTGGTAAAATAGGAAAATCTAGACCATGTGATATGGCAAATTTTGGCTTTGTATCCCTCGAAATGTGTGCAAAACATGTTGAGCAAAAAGTAAGATTGATATCTGTGGGAGGGAATTGAGTGGCGATATCTAAAATCGCACGACTAAATTGATAATTATTTTCTATAAAAGGTCGGGACTTTGACTTGAGCTTGTGGGGAAACCAAAGGCCTTTGCACGAATAACAAATCTGATTAGGACCTAACTTTACAATTCTATTAAACTTTTCAATTAAATCTACTAAATTTATTTGACGATTTGAGTTTCTAACATCCTGAAGGGTATTCGCACGTTCCTGTCTGTTACGGTCTGCATTTCGCCTATTCTCTGATACTCTATTTTCACTAATGCTCCTATACTGACTAACTCGCTGACCAAGGTTTCTAACAGCGTCGCGGTTCGCTTGATGGACTGCTATCCTAGCACTTCGGCGTGCCAATGTATTTCGCGCCCTTTCAATAAATCTACGTTCTGAATTTCTCCTATCCTGGGATCTACGAATCCTGTCTTGTTCCCTTTCTACAATAGGTCGCTCACTATTTCTTTGCCTATTTAACGATCTACGTGAGGTATTTTGAGGTTGTTCTAATACCCTATAGTATAAATTTCTTCTATGGTTCGACCGACGTCGAGTATCGGCCGCCTGTTCTTCCTGCCTAATCACTGGATCCGCTCGACGTTCCCTATGCTCTACTGTATTTAGCTCTTGCTCGTTGGCCCTATATAATGAATTTCTCCTACGGCTCGACCGACGTCGAGTATCGGCCGCCTGTTCTTCCTGCCTAATCACTGGATCCGCTCGACGTTCCCTATGCTCTACTGTATTTAGCTCTTGCTCGTTGGCTCTATATAAAGAATTTCTTCTACGGTTCGACCGACGTCGAGTATTGGCCGCCTGTTCTACCTGCCTAATCACTGGATCCTCTCGACGTTCCCTATGCTCTACTGTATTTAGCTCTTGCTCGTTGGCCCTATATAAGGAATTTCTTCTACGGCTCGACCGACGTCGAGTATTGGCCGCCTGTTCTACCTGCCTAATCACTGGATCCTCTCGACGTTCCCTATGCTCTACTGTATTTAGCTGTTGCTCATTGGCCCTATATAAGGAATTTCTTCTACGGTTCGACCGACGTCGAGTATTGGCCGCCTGTTCTACCTGCCTAATCACTGGATCCTCTCGACGTTCCCTATGCTCTACTGTATTTAGCTGTTGCTCGTTGGCACTATATAAGGAATTTCTTCTACTGTTCGACCGACGTCGAGTATTGGCCGCCTGTTCTACCTGCCTAATCACTGGATCCTCTCGACGTTCCCTATGCTCTACTGTATTTAGCTGTTGCTCGTTGGCCCTATATAAGGAATTTCTTCTACGGTTCGACCGACGTCGAGTATTGGCCGCCTGTTCTACCTGCCTAATTACTGGATCCTCTCGACGTTCCCTATGCTCTACTGTATTTAGCTGTTGCTCGTTGGCCCTATATAACGAATTTCTTCTACGGCTCGACCGACGTCGAGTATCGGCCGCCTGTTCTACCTGCCTAATCACTGGATCCATTCGCCGTTCCCTGTGCTCTACTGTATTTTGTATTTGTTCTGCCTGCCTATGGGTTGGATCCATTCGCCGTTCCCTGTGCTCTACTGTATTTTGTATTTGTTCTGCCTGCCTATGGGTTGGATCCATTCGCCGTTCCCTGCGCTGTACTCTATTTTGTGCTTGTTCATTGGCCCTATAATCTGAATCTTCCCTTCTATGCGATCTATGGTGAGTGTTAACTGACTGCTCTTCTAATCTAATGTTCATGTTTTGCCTACGAATTGAACGACGTAAAGTATTAAGGGCCTGTTCCTCTTGTCTATTTTCTATACTGACATTAGCCCTACGCGCCCTTTGATATTCTAAATTTCGCTGCCTTTCTATTTCTGCGTACTCATCATTATTCCTATTAATCATATTTCTTAATCTCCTGCGTTGAGACTGCTGAGAAGCTGAAGGCCTACTTAAACGGGGCATACTGTTGATTCTAACGATATTTTTATCTACTAATCGAAATTGAGAAAAAATTTCCAAAAAGAAGACACAAAATGAAAAATTGTACACAAATGGATTTAAAGAAACAGTTAGGAAATTATAAATATGGTCAAAATTATTAAAAAAGTGAATAAAAAAAGAATATATATGTGTGTTCACGGTAAATTATATAAAATGAAATAAAATGTTGATAATAAAAAAAATAAAAAAATATGTGTAGTTACATACATACATACATATATAATGTCTTTCTTGAGAAAGACAATTTCTTGAAATAATGAGGTGGAAAAATAAAAGAATGACTCACAATTTTCCAATATATGTAGCGTCAGCATAAACTACATAAGTTATTCAACACTAAAATACTCGCGGCGCGATAGTACTAAATAGCGAGCGCACTTTAAACAACACAATTGACTGACACTATGGAAAATCTGAATTCTCTTTTTAAAGAACTTTTATTTATTCACAACACAATTCACAAAAAAACGATGCTTACACTTGGAGTATAAATTTTTAAATGAATCGCGGGCGGAACGCAAATCCGCGATGAAGCCTGGGTGTTAGGTAATCAATGGGACAATGTGTTTTCCCTGGCCATTGAGAAGAATCCTCGAAATCAGGTGCACGGTTTGTGGGATAAACGGTCTCGGTATTTCCGAAAAAAAAAACTTACGGATCAGGTACCACCCTTTTTACCTAAACGTACGAATATTACAATGTCAAAAAACCAAAAAAGGGATTTCCGCGAACATTTGTAGTATTTTTTGACAGGTACCTTATACATATCTTTCTATGCAGGAGCATATGTTGTGAGACAAATGTAATTTTTGAAAAAATTACGCAATGGGTAAGGTGATAACCGTTTCTACCTAGACGTACAAATACTTATTAAGATATCAAAAACCTAAGAACGGATTTCCGCAAACCTTTTTAACAGTTTTAGACAGGTGTTAAAGACGTTTCCAGCGGGTTTTTCATTTTACTTCTCAAGCTATGAACTAAAATAAAAACAGAGCCATAATTTGTCGATAAATCTTAACATATGGAAATAACAACAACAAATAGTATAACCGAGTATATATTTTCTATATTTCGATTTCCTCCAAAACTAGAAGCGTAGATATTATATTTCTTGAAGTTGATATACTAATTTTCTATAAGCACAAAGCATTACAGAAATTCAATGGATGGTTAAAATATTAGTTAATGTGTATTATTATTCTATAACATAGGCATAAGGAAAACTTATCTTCTGGCTAAGTAAAGTTATATGAATATTCAAAAAACAGTTTGCATTAAATTCAATTCGACGGCGTTATCCACTCCGCTGACGATCATATGTACATATGTTGATTTATAGATTTTTCATATATCCCCTTACATTTTACCTTAGTTTGTCAAATAAGAGTATGATACCTTTTATTTTTCGCGTGGGCGTGACAAAAATTTAAGACAAACTGATCTATATATGTATTATTAAATTTGATGGCTCTGGCTGCAAGAGCTCGACGGACGGACATTTCTCAATCGACTCGGCTGCTGGTCAAGAATATATATACTTTATATACAATTTAGCTACTGTAAAATTTCCTATTTGTACAGGGTGAAAAAATTCTCTTAGCACGCAGCAACAGCAAACGCATGCTATCTCGCTCACACTTAACAGCCCATTTTGCATGGGACGTTTCAGTACAAAACGGAAATACGTATATCTCCGATAATTATTGTCCGATTTCGACGAAATTCGGTCAGCTGGTGAATAGTGGCTATATTATTAAGTGTGCCAAATAAGAATGGGATATCTTTATTACAGTTCAAGTTATAGTTTTTTCTAAATTACGGGGGCGGAAGTGGGCGTGGCAAAAATTTAAAATAAACTTGATCTGCTTATACAATAGACGGATGTTGACACCAAATTTGGTTGCTCTAGCTTTTATAATCTCTGAGATCTCGGTGTTCATACGGACGGACGGACGGACAGACGGACGGACGGACGGACGGACAGACGGACATGTCTCAATCGACTTCGCTATTGACACTGATCAAGAATATATATACTTTATAGGGTCGGAAAATTTTCCTTCTGCCTGTTACATACATTTTAGCGACTTTAATATACCCTTTTACCCTATGGGTACAGGGTAT